>VZTI01003033.1:156105-351877 GCA_013397865.1 Struthidea cinerea | reverse complement strand
AAAAAAAAAAAAAGTCCTATTTAACAGAGATCAAGAAAGTCGTAGTATACATTTACCGTAAGGCTGGTTACCACTTTAATCTCGCAGCTACTCAGACACAGGGATAAACCCGGCGAGGATTAACCAGGTCAGCTATATACAGTCCTGAGAGCAGCTCAGGCTACGCTCGCGAGGACGGCGGGGACAGCCCGCAGCACCCCTCCGCTCGTCCCCAGCGCGGGGAGCCCCCGGGGCCGCGCCTGCCGACCCTCCCCGCCCGGCTCCGGACTCACCCAGCGTCTCCGCCCGCAGCCAGAGCGGGGCCGAGGCTCCGAGCAGCAGCGAGAGCAGCAGCGAGGGGGCGGCCCGCGCCCCCCCGGCGGGGCCCATGGCTCCGGCTCTCGGCGGGGCGGACAAGGCACAACTTCCCCACTTCCCTCCTGCTCCTTTCTCTTCCTCTCCTCTTCCTCCTCCTCCTCCTTCTCGTTGGGGCGGCTCCGGAGCCAGCCCGCGCTCCCGCGGAGGGGGGCGGCCACCTCCCGGCATCCTTCCCCCCGCAGGTGTTTCTGCGGAGGCGGAGAAGGGGCCGTGCGGAGCTGCCTCTGGCCCCGTGCCCCGCCGGTGGCCGGGCTGCAGCGCTGCTGCCTCCCGCCTCCCCGGCCTGGGGCTGGGGGTGGAGAGAGGAAACGGGAGAAGGGGAAGCGCCACTATTCCCATTGGGCTGCCGCTCGGGGTATCTCCTCCTCCTGCCGTGGACCGAGGGGCTGGCGCGGCCCCGCCGCCCCCTCTCCTCGCCGAGAGCTGCTTCTATCACCTACCGCCGCTCTGGGGTGCTGCACCGGGATCGTGGGGTTTCCCCGAACCCATGTAGCCCCCAGCATCGCCTGCAAGCCCCCGAAGTTGGCAAGGCATGTACATGCGCGCATATACATATATATATATATACACACACTCGTATATACGTGTATGTTTTCGAGGATTATTTTGCCTTTTGCAGGCTAATTCCCAGGCGTCGCTCCCGCTGCCACAGCGGGAAGGGGCGCGGGGATGCCGCCGGGTGTCTGCGCGGGGGCGGACACGACTGGGGCCAGACGCTCCCGCTTGACCCGTCCGGCCCCTTCAGCACAGCTGGGGTCATGATCGGGCTTCTCGGTGCTATAACCCGCCTCTGAGGGGGTATCTCCAAGCAGGGTTGCAAACCAGGTGGTTAACCTGTGCCAGCTTTTGGCAGATTGTGGGCTGAATTAAATAGGAGTTTTCTAAAGTATGCTGTGGGCATCTCTCTGCCTGAGTGGATCCTTGACTGTTCGGCTCTGAAGAAACTTGTGCCACAGGGAGGGTTGCAGACGCACTGTAGGGAAACAGTGCCAGCAGCCGCAGGAGACCCGCATGTTAAGCAGGCCTCAATAATTTGCCTTTTAAAAATACGCTGGAGAATGGAAGGTGGCCTGTCTGACTCTGTACAGTCTTTTCGGGGATGGGTTGCAGTGAGGCAGGTGGATTCACACTGCTGGCAGGTCAGGAACACTGTGCTGCTATGCTAAAATGAAGTACAGAATTAACTTGGATGTCAGAGACAACACTGTTAGTTTTTATATTATGTTAGAAAAAGTCGAGTTTAGTAAACCTTTATTCTAACTGAGCTCTTGTTTTGTAAGTGTTAATGTCTGTTTTTTAACTTTTCAGACACCATATGTGATCAGGCATATTTTTTGCCATGTACCCAAGTACATTATATTCTTGGTGTACGTATTTAACACACGTTGTTAGTATTTGAGATTTACCCTTCTTTTCAAAGGAGAGTTTGAAATCTAGACTAAAATGTTAGATATGGTGCAAGGCAGAGAGAGTGTTTGTTAATGCAGCAGTTTGGTGGTCAGACTAATCCTTGCTGGATTTTGCCAACAAATGACAACATCCTTCTGGTTGAAGGAGGCTGGAATGGGTCACTCTTGTCAAGACTCTGAAGGCTAAGAGGCTTTTCAAGAGGAGTGTGTCCATGTGAATAAATGTGGCCTGTTCTTGTACTTGTCTCAGAGTGTCAGGAACAAATACATACAAATGAGGGTGATTATGGAGACAAAGGAGCCAGAAAGTCAAACTTTGCAACAGCCTCAAGACTGGCTTTAAAGACTTCACGGAATTGGTGAAAATATTGTGGTCACAGAATACAGTTTTTCCAACACCAAATTCTGGTTCAAAACCTACAAACGAGACTCAACATAAATGGAAACCTGAGGGAGAGAAATGAGTAGGACAATACGTATGTTGCAAAACATGTATCATCTTTGAAAGAGTGGTATTTGTTGAAAAGCAATATAACAACATATGAGTGTGCATTGTTTTGTATTAGTCTCAGCAGGCAATCAAAACCAGTCCGTTCTACATGGGTTGGTACTGGGAATTATACTGATCTGTATTCCATCGCTTGAGATCTAGAACATATTCTCTATGTATTCTATAATATATATAGTATATAATACATAGAAAGTAATAATGCCAGGCTCTAGCTGTATTTGTTAACTGTTATCATAAGTATTGACAGAGCAGTCCTGCAGGTCAATCCCCACTAACCTTAGGGAAGCAGTGCTGCAATAAACTGGCTTTAGTGATCTTGGGCAATTTAATGTGCAAAACACTTTGCCAGGGAGCTTGCAGATCATGTCACTAGTGCTGAGCTCTCCGCAGAACTTGGGTGGTTGGTAATTGGTAGAGGCAAGTTAGCAGCCTTGGAAGGCCAAAACGGTTTTTGCCTGTCACACACCTCTAGGGGGCTCAAAACGAGAGGGAAGGTAGGTTGGCAGATACCATGAAAGGAGGCTTTCTTCATCTCCTGGGCGCTGGAGGCTTGGCAGTGCCCTCTGGGACAGAGAGATAATGAATCCATTCACAGTTATTTTTATTTCAATGATTGGTAGTGAAATGATAAGTCATGCCCTTGAGACTGGGGCTGTAAAATGTCTGGGAGTGGTATTTGTTTTCCATTCATGGCTGGTACACGAGAGTAGTGGTGGAGGGAAGGGCATGCAGGCTGCCTTTTCAATCTTCTCACCACCCTGGGTTCAGCCTGGTCTCTTGTCCAAGGCCACGTGTTTCCTGTTGCAAACGTGTAGTGCTCAGGGGGAAGCCCTGCTCCTCTCACAGGTGTTGGGAGCACAGCTTTCCTATTGACTTCAGCAGGATAATAATAATGCAATCAGTGAAGTAGCTTCTGTATTATTTATTTTGCTATTAAATTCTCATTACTATGCCCTCTCTCTGTCAGTTTTCAATATGCTGTAGGCAAAGAACCTACTGTCAGCTTCCAAGATTAAATAATCATTTAGATGAATGAAGTAGTTTATAGCTCTCAAAGTTGTTATTCACAAGGAGGACTTGTGTAACCCTTGTCACATTGCTACACTGGTTCATGTGTACTTTTCCAAATTTACCTTTGTAAGGAGGAGAGTTAAAACCAGCTTTTCAATAAATATAGTTTTAAAGGCAAGTGCTTTGAGTTAAGGCAAAAGATTAGTTCAGAAAGAAGGCATACATTGAGCCTGACCAATAAATTGTAATGCAGTGGGAGCTTCACAACAGGAAAACTCCCTGCCAAACCACTTCTGACTGCTTAATGCAGCTGATTTTGGTCACTAACACTGACTCAGTTTGGAAGAGACCTGATTCATACAAACACATAGCTACTTTTTAGCATAAGCGTGTGCCTTTCCTTTACAGGTAGTTTTCCAAGGGTATGAGTTAGGAGTATTTTGTGTGTTTGTTGCTAATGGTATTAACTGAGTCAGCTACAACTAGACAATGTGTCTCATCATTCATTGTATGGATAACTGTACTGTGCAGCCACCTGCAAATGAGCAATTGAGTTTTTACTCTGTAGATTTTTGACCTCAGGCTGAACAAACAGTGAGAGAGGACTTCAGGACAAAATCAGCTCAAAACACTTTAGAAAGTGGAGGGTCAGTATGGGGACATACCCAGGTTTCATTTGTAGTCTTGTACAGTCTCTAGCCTCATGGATTTACTTTCTTGACCTATACTTTTCATATACTGTTGCATAATTTTATATAACACACACAGAAAGAGCTGCGTCTAAGCAGACATAAATCATCTGATGAGTCCTTGTGTTCCTAATGTGATATTAAACTGGTAGTTTGTCAGGTGCAAGGGGCAGGGGAGGAAGGAAAAACACATCGCAGAGTTCACCTAAGCTTCTCTTGCAAGCTTGACACTGTATACATTCTTCCTTTCAGAAGCATCTTGTTCTGTACAGGTTCTAGGATAAAAAAAATAGAAACCAGAAACTTAATTTATACAAAGAGTTTTAAGTTTCATCTTAATGGAGCAGTCCTGCTTTTGTGCAGCTAACAGGAAAGTTCCTGTTCTTAGTAAGTGGAAAGCTTTTTCTTTGCATAGAAGAAGGGGCAGGAATTGAAAACACAATGAGGTGGAGAGGACCCGAGGTTACAAATTGCAAAACGCAAGAACAATTCTAGACATTGAGAGGTATGTTAATCTCTTCATTAGCAGAAGGATAGCTTGCAGATTGAGAGGCCTTTTAGCAGTCTTTACACATGGGCCAGGTTTTGCATTTTCACTGGGGCAAAAGCAAATGGTATAGTGGATTTACAGGATAAAGCTGAGAACAAAGCGCTCTGGTTGCTGATCTCTGTGTATTCAGGGACTGTGTTCTGCCAGAAGGGTATGTAGTGTTTATATAAAAAATTCAGAAAATAAAACATATAAAGTAAAAGCCTGAGGTGTGTCTAGATGCAACATTTGTGTAACGCTATGTGAGGAGTCCTCTCTGTTAAAAGTGATTAGACTACAGCAAAGTCAGTGCTGCTGCAAGGCTGTGGCATGGCTGAGGAAGTTTTGCAAATTCCTTGAGATACACATGAATTATTCTGTGTATGTAGAGTATTTTATGGACACAGTGCTGTATGCTTTGTTTTTATCATTGGAATCTAAGGCCTTGCCCATGGAGTAGCAAAGACATGTCAGCCTGTATAACACCGCCCTCCAGTAAGGTCTGCACACCATCAAACCAGCAGGAGATGGACTGACCTCCAGGACTCCTCTGGATATTCACCTAACTCCTGTTGCAAAAAAGATCTTACCCATTTGTAGTAGACTGGGACTCTGCTCTCCTACTCAGAGCCAGCCTGGGTTCTGATGAAGTTCATGTTAGCAGTTTCCCTCCGTGCTTAATGTAAGCATCCCTCTCCAGATGTGAGAATGCCGAGGAGGGAAAGAGTCAGTAAAATAACTTTTCCAGTTTTCAAGTAGTTCTGAGCAAGTAGTTAAGAGGCTATCATGACCGAGTCCTTCCTTAGTACTTTAAGGCAAACATGAGGCAAGAATTAGACAGCAAAAAAAAAAAAATCTTCTGATAGAAGAAACAATTTAACTTGCACTAGCACAGGTCACTGCCCGTACCCATATGGATGAGCTGGAACCATAGAGTGTCATTATGCATTTACACTGGTAACAAAAATCCCCAGGGGGGAGAGACCATAAATATTCTTAGACCTTAAGAACATGGAAGAAGAAATTACAGACAGTAAATTCTGGGAGAGAAAACTAAACTGCAGCAGGCTTCAAGACTGTCTTTTCAGTAGCAGAGAACTATAGGTCTTGTCTGGGTGAGAGTGATAGCAGGGCTCTTGCCAGCACTGGTAGGGAATGTCTATGGGATAATTGGATGCTAAGAGGTAGGCAGCCTCATTCACTGCAACAGCAGCAGTTGGGTGTAACTCTAATGAGAGTCATATAGGGGATGAACGTGCACTTTTCATCACTTTAATTGCTGTAACCTATCCAATCATGTCACCTATTATGATGTAATTATGAGATCAAGACTAATCATTTGTCCCACTGCCACACATTTTGTAATTTCTCACAGCTGCTTGGTAGTCTTAGGTCATAATTTTTCATACTTTCAAGGAAAAAGAAATAAAGTTGCTAATCATCTGGATTTTGAAGACAATCAAACAAACATGCTATGCTGCTGTCAAGAAATACGGGGCAGAATGTTCCTTTTCATTTAAACATATTGTCTTAGGGTTGCCTTGAAAAATATTATGATCTAGAGATTCATGACACTCTTTGTCAAAACAGAGCCTACTATTTTATAACTTACTAGTTGGCAGCATCCTTGATCATTGTCAGTGACAAAGCTCTCATTGTTTTTTATAGGTTTTAAAGAGTTTTTGTGTTTCTGCAAGGTATTAGTCTTCATACTTTTAAAAAATTTCAAAGTGTGCCTGTTAATACATAGGTAGTATGTAATTTTTAACTGTAGCATATTTGGGATTTTCAAGAGGGAGTTCACAGCTGCATTTGTACAATCTGCATTTTTTTTCCATGGGAAACAAGTAGTCTTAATTATTTACTCATGTTTATGAGGTTGCGTCCAAGTAGGAGCTAAGAACTTACTTGTGCAAAACATGAAGCAATCCAGTAGTCACTTCCAGGAATAACCAATTATGTTTGAGTCACATGTCTTTTAAATAAAGTTAGCAATTGATCTAGTTATATTCTTTCCCAAAAGGTGTGGAGTAATGGAAGATGAATGCAAGTAAGGAGGGCTTGATAATTTCTAATATAGACAGTGTGGCACTTATGCATACTGGAGAGGGCAGTTTATGTGCTGGTTTATTGATCATGATATCCCTGGCTGTATAAGTAAGAGTAAGAGAGCTGAAAGCAAATATGAGCTGAGTGACTGCTTGATTTAAAAGAAATGTTCCAGTTTGCTCCAGATCTAGCTTGTCTTCCTAATTTCAAGTGTTCATGGCAGGCTGCAGTTTTCTTGCAGGGTATAATATGAACTCAGGCTGAAAGTCTCAGGAGTTGAAAAGTAAGACCTTCTTTCTCTTCAGCTCATTTGTTTCAAGAGAGCGGGATGGAAATCATGCTTATTAATTTAGAAATTATGCTGTGTGGGACTGTGCTTTCTCCCCCCTCCCTGTGCTCTCTTCAGGCCCTGTGGAAGTCTGCACAGAAGTAAGCCAGTTATGCATAGTGGAAGCGTAGCTGATAAATCTGCAATAATCGCTATGTATGGAGAAAAAGCTTCTTGTGCAACTTCATAGCACTGGGCCACTACACCAATGAATCACAATGTCAAATTCTTGTAATTCATAACTGTCACAGCTGTGGATTACAACTGCATATATAGTTTAAGGATTCACTGTGAATTGCTTTTGAAGCCAGGCTATTCATTAAATGTAAAAGCCTGATCAAATGTAATCTGTGTTTGTAAAAACCTTTTTCCCTTTTTGCAAATAATTTTATTTAAAAAGTGGGTTTGAGTGAATATTTTATCATATTTTAATTACTTCAATTACATTAATGTTAATGTACTATTGTGCCTGTTTACGAAATACAAAAAATTAGAGCCTGCTTTAGGGTCCTTGTCAAAAGTAACTGCACAACAGAAAGTAAATAGAGCATGTTGGTGAACACTCAAATCAGTTTTGAATATTC
Organism: Struthidea cinerea; assembly: GCA_013397865.1. Lineage (NCBI taxonomy): Eukaryota > Metazoa > Chordata > Aves > Passeriformes > Corcoracidae > Struthidea > Struthidea cinerea. The sequence continues at coordinate 344,410 of VZTI01003033.1, read as the reverse complement.
CTTCCTCATAAGATAATAAAAGATCAATAATTGAGATTTGTTATCACCTAAAGTTAAGTTTGTGTGGACGGTATCATTTCTCAGATATTCCTTCCCAAAGCAAGAACTTTTAGCTTTCTTCTGTCTACTTCTTTTCATTAAAGATATTGTATTCTTAGTTGCGTCAGACATGCATACTGATAGATGTTCTTGGCCCTGGCCTTCATAAATGGTCCTAAAGGCCTTTTCCCAAATGCGATATATATATATATAGTTGATCTTGAGTTAGGTCTGCCTCCAAGACTTAAATTCAGCCTGTATTTTAATTTTTTGCTCTATATCCAGTATGGCAGTTGTTCACCAAAATCAGATGTTCTTTGCCCTCCTTTCCTTGAGCATGATGATGGTTTTGGCGCAGGGTGGTGTTGATTGTCCATGTGGATTCAGCCCAGGCATTCACCTCCTGTGGGCTGCTCCCTTGCACAGGTGAGAGATGTTAGGGTCAGGGCCAGCATGCACTGTGTGAGCAGCTCTGCTGCCTAACCTTAGTTTCTAGCTCCTACTGCCTGGGCATGTCGAGTTTCCACACTGTGTTATCTACTTCGTACACATTTGTCGTCAATAGCTTAAAAACTGTGAGCGAACCCTTCACGGCTTCATTCTTCAGTGGACAAACAGCACTGTGCATCTGGGAAGAAGAAATCCTTCATCTGGCATGACCAACCATGGCAGAGAACATCTGTTTGTGGCCAAAGTTCTTGTAACAATCCCCACCACCCAGCCGCAGTTCCTTACATGCCCAGAAAAACAGACAGCCTCACACAGGAGATGCCTTGGGATGGTTCGGATTAGTTTGGCACAGAAGGATGCAGGATGCACACCCAGAATGCCAAATGGTGAGCACGATGTTGGTGCAGCCAGCCACAGCTAAGACTCTGCTGTTGGCTGCTCCAACCAGGCCAAAAGAGAAGACCTGAGTGCCTGCAGTTCATGATTTTCTCATGCAGCACCCCGCTCATGAGGGATTTACGAGGATTTAGCACCTCCTCAGGGGTTACCATAATCTTTGAGGCTCAGACTTCTGCTGTCTATGTTTGAATAATGTACCATCTAGGCATTTATAGGTATTTGACTTACTGTTTCAATAAAGATGAGCATGGTGTATTAATCAATCACCAGGATTCCTGTTAGCATGTGCAACTGCTTTCTAGCTGACTTTGTAGATTTTACATGGAAAAGAGAGCGATCAAATGGATTTTGATGCATTCTCATGGCATTATCTGATTCCTCTCCCACACTCCCACCAATATGCTTCTATTACTAGGGATCTAGAGAGGCAAATCCTATCCTCTAAACGAGCTGGAGCAGGGAGCCTGGCTGCTCTTCAGCCTCCTCTCAGTTACAAACCACACTGGAGCACATGTAGGTAATTTCACATTGGTTTCTGCTGGTTGCAGCCTGGATTGGGTCGACCATGAACGTTCACTTACTTCCTTGCATCTTATACCCAGTATTTTTTCTTGGTGTTCCTTGATCTATGTTACTGTCCCAGGATTTTTTTGTTGTTGTTGTTTTTGCTTTGATCTGTGGAATTACATTAATGCAATAAAATAGCAAACACTGAAGCAAAGGAAACAAATACAGCGCAACAGACATACCTCAGTGAGAAAATAATGATAACATTTGAACCTTTGCAGACAGCCCTTCTACCAAGTGAAGGTTAATTTGTTGTTACATAAAGGAAATATTTATAGCTAGTTTGTTTTAGTAGTTTTATAAAAACACGATTATAGACAATTCCTCATATGTATTATATTTATCTGAAAAACTTGTGTGAGAATGCAGTAAACTATTTTTGCTGGCATACGGACATTGAAGTACATCTACTTGGGCACTCTTTGTGCACCTGGAAACTCCACTAAATGAAACATTACTGCACAGTAGTCCTGCTTGGGCAGAGTCTCTTTCTTCATATTAGTTCTTGGGCCTAATCTAAAGTACCTTGAAGTTATTCAGGGAGCCTGTGTTGACAGCAGTGCCAAGTGTTCCTTTAGGTCCATGCTTTCTAGATTCTGATGCTATAATATTTCAAGATATTGCTGTATCCATAGATCTTCTGTCTGCTCAACTACTGCAGCTTGCAGAGCAATGGAAGAAAGCATGTGACTGCACCTCAACTGTTCAAACTTCACTTAAATCGCTGTTAGGATGGGTATCCACCAGCACACTGGGCTGAGAACACAAATGCCCGGGGAGGTTGAAGGATACGGTCTTTGCTTAATCTGTGGATTACCACAAAAGGGCACGTTAACATTTTTTCAGAGAATAGTCTTTCTCTGGTTTGTAATTTAGTAAAAATCCAAAACATGGCTGGAAAATAAATTTTAAAAAATGCAAACAAACAAAAAAAACCGCCAACCAAGCCAGAAAAGTTTCTCAGAAATCATTGTTTTAGTTATTGTTTTAAAATAATTCTCTTATATCCATTTTGATACAGAGATTTCCTCTTTTTAGTGCATCCCTTTCTTCTCTGAGCTCCACTGAGTCCTTTCGGCCCTAGAAAAGGCATATTTGTTTTTGTGCATGTCAGTTATACTGGAAAAAACAATGTACTTTTCATAAGCCAATTTATATCTTTAATCTTGAGAGCATAAGCATATGAACCTGTATGACATCCCTTGTTCAGTGTTTCGCCTGTCTTAGCCTGCTTTACATTGAGGTAGAGTTTGTCATTACATACAGCTTAAGCATGTCATTGTTCTGCAAATCTTTTAGGAGTCCAGATGCGCTTACAATTAAAGGCCACCTCTTACTATTTGTGTTATCATAATGCAGAGAGAGGTCACTGCTCTGTTGTGCAAGATCACATTCAAACATGTCATGGGCAGCAGACCCCCGCTCCCCAGGCTTCCCTCTATTCAGGGACAATGATGTATCAGACCTAAATTTAGTTAACAATAGCAGCTGTTAGAGTGAAGGCTCGAACCAGCTGGGTCAAAGGGTACCTTTCTTTGCCTTACTTCCCCTCTTCCTGGAGCTCACCTGATGTTGTGTTGAGCTAATTCAGTTTGCTGAGGTAGCAGAACATTCTCTTGACAACAAGGTGAATGGCTTTCTGCTGTGCTGGGGACCTGAATTAGCTCAGTAGAGGATCAAAACAGCGCTGGAGCTGGTGCAAGGGGGAGTGACCCCACTGCTAGGACAGGGCAGTAAAACAAGTCTGGGAACATGACAGGGAATGTCAGGGCTGATGTCCTTCACAGGTGATAAATCCTCTCGGCATCAGGGTGCACCCTCGCTGGTAGTGTGCAGATGTAGCTCTGTGTGCCTGTCCCCTCCTTGCTCTGGCATCTGCCTGACTTCTCGGTGAAGAAAACTTCCTGAGGAAGGAAACTTCCCTCAGCTGGAAGGAAATTTCCTCAGCAAAAGAAAATAAAAAGCTGGCTTAACACCCAAACCACGACCTTGCTGTGAGTCTGACAGCACGTCTGTGCCAGCTAGGGGGTCAGCACATATGGCTGTGGGCACATAATGCTTAGGCTGTTTAAAAGCATTGCAATTAATTTAAAATCAATACATCTAAATTCAAGTGACTGCTGCTGCAGTCAGTGGAGTTGGCAGACTCAGTTCAGTGGCTGAATGATGAGATGCTTGGATGATCCCTCTGGTCCAGAAGGGCAGGAGCTCCCCTGCTCCGGGGTGACACCTGCCAGCTGGGCCCTGAGGGTATGCCTGGGATCGACTGTCTCTGCCCAGCCCCACTGGGCTGCCCCATTCACCCAGGGACTAGTGTCCCATGCCAGCCCCTGAAGCCATCAGCCCCTGCCCCAGTGGTGCAACATCAGGGCCGCTCTCCAGCCCTGGGCACACATCCCAGCCTTGGCTTCTCTGTCCCCAGGAAGGTGCCTGATGATGGCCCTGGCTACCCTGCTCCTGCCTGGAGGTGGGATGAACGCTGCCCTGGGAGCCCCCTGCCATGGTGCCTAAACACTGCCAGCCCTGGGTGAACATCTGGGGCACCCTGAAACAGGGAGGGTGTCACTAGGGACCTGCATTTAGGGAATGGGACCAAGCCCCAGGTTCCCCAGAACAGGGAAGTGGGCACACAGTTGAGGAGCTCAGCAGGGGCTGGCCCTCATCAGGTTGACCTAATGTGGGGGCTGTGAAGCTGTGCTCAGGATGGGAATTTCGGGGGGAGAAGGACTGAAACCCTAGATGCCTACCAAAAGGTTAATGAGCAGTACATCCAAACAGCAGTCCAGCAACACACTTTCCCAGGCTGGTGATTGAAATGGTCAAATCCAGTCTCTGTTAATTCCTGTCTCCACAGTGGGCACTGCTGCTTCTTAATCTGTAAGAAACTCTATGCAGATGGGCTCTATTCTGGATTGCTGGATAAGCAATTTCTTTTTATGGAACTACTGGGAGATGAAATGTTCAGGTACTTGGGAATGCCATGGAAACCAGGAGGTGTTAGAGGTAGAGACTTTTACAGGAGATGTTTATGCAAACTGAACATCTGACTGCTCTGAAGATCTTTACCAAGATTGTGTAACCTGCACTATTGCTGCTGCACCTTTTGTCTTTTTCTCCTAATCTTGATGTAATATCTTCTTATACACTGATCTACATTCTGAGAGCAGTAAGTCACTCCCTCTGTGGTATGCAATCTTCTTTCTTTCTGTTTCTCTCTAAAACCCTTTGCACATCTTTTTCATGCAATCCTCTTCAGACATCCTGCATCGGGCCATTTTATGCTTTCACTGTTGCACTGCCTGCTACTTGAGTATGTTGAAATATAGTTTTCTTTAAATTTCAGCACATTTGATTAGTAATAATCAGGAGATATCTAATAGATAGAACAGTTGAACAAATTACTAAAAATCTTTGCAAATACCTTGCCAACTTATCCTCTTTAAAGCAATACAAAAAGAAGTACAAGATTTACATACTTAACAGCAAGGTTGTTATTGTCACTTTGTGCTCACTGTCTATCCTAATATTGTGTATGATGATTACGCAAACATAGTTTAATAAGCCCTAATATATTATTTTTCTTTTGGATTTGAATCTTTTAGCAATGTATTTATAGATCCATGTTACCCTTTAGCATTCCTTATATTTTCCATCCTGGCCTAGCTTTTACATCTCTTCCTGTTAATCTCCACAGCTCAAATTTTCCTAGTCTGAAATCCATCATTGTACATCGTTTAATGAGACATTTCCCCAGTCATCATTACTGCAGATCAATAGGAGCAAATCCTTGTCTCCTGACAGGTTCAGCTAAGTATCTCATGCATGACTGTCTTTCCAATTTGATCCAGTTTAACAGTCTGTTTCTCCCCCCCTTCCCAACCCCACTTCTCTAATCTGCAGAGATAGATACAAATCTTGAGCCAGACTCCAGGGGGTTTCTCTTGTATGGCCTTCCCTCTGTTTGTGCACAGCACTCCCTGACTGGCTGGCTGCTATTGCCAGACAAACAGCTGTCTTAGCAGTTGCACTAACAAATAAAAGGGGAAGGAGGGAGGCCAGGGCAGTGGAGGGAAGCTTTTTGCCCTTAGGGTCCTTGCTCACTTACTTTACTAAGAAATTCAAAATTTAATGGGGGCCCATTGCTGGAGGGAAAATGAGAATAATCTATGATCTTTAGAAAGAGTGAAAATCCATCATCACTAGTGAGTGATTCACATCAGCATATCTTTTCAAGATGACCTCCCCAAGACAAAGGAGGTAGAAACTGATAAGTAAAAGCTGAGATTTTCCTTTTCCTTGCTCTGCCCTGTAGGCTGGTTGAGGGATTGACAGTCTCTCCTTTCTCACCTCTCCCAACTTTCCTTCCCATCAAGATAGGACTCCTGAACGGTGGTCTATCTTCAAGGAATTTTAGTGCTCTGTAACCCGGACAAAAACAGCCCAGATTAGACATAAACATCTGTGGGCTTTGGGTGTCCCCCTGCCTGCCTCCTCAGACATCCCATGTTCAGTTTTTATTGTCTTGCTGATTCCTGCTGTGTGCTGTTTTGTGAAACTGTGCACAGATGTGTTTAAGTGGCAATACATAGATAATTGTTCCATTTGATGAGATTTTAGGTGCCTGACTCGAACGTGGGAGGAGATTAAAATTAGATTGCTGGAGTGGGTATTACGTTGAGTTGCTTGGCCTACCTTCGTGATGGAGGTTTCTGCCACAAGGGCGGGGATGATGGCATGGCTCCAGGTGTGGGTCAGCTGGGAGCTGACCATTTGAGAGCTTTTGTCCCGTACTATTAAAATAAGCTGAAGTTGCCATCAGTTTATGTTAATGTGTTGGGCTGTAACCTTTTGGCAGCTGAGAAGGTATTTCCCAGCTGATCTTTCTGGCTGCATGTGCAACAGCCTGTGTCTGTGCACTAGGGTGAATGGTAGAGGAGGCTGCCAACCCACCTTGAGCCAATAATTTTAGTCTTCTGCTGTAAGCGCAGCAAAGCACTAAGGCTTTGTGTCTTCCATCCTTAGTCTGCTTGTATTATACCTTTCATGAATACATATGCACAGTTGTGCACATGTTCACACACAGGAAAGGTTTGTCTTTATGGATCATGATAATTTCAGGTATAAAGAAGGTGTTGGTTACTTGCTTTACTGGCAGTAATAATGTACATGCTTCTCCTCAAGGTATGGCAGCCCTTATTCATTGCTATCAGGGCTAATCATTTCTCTGCACATAGTTCTATTTCTCTTAAAAGGGACTCGAACTTGAAAGATGAATCCATAGTTTGTGAAGAGCTCTGATATATACTGCTGTTCGGGTAGTGAATTGTGATCAAGTTTTCTTTTCTCTATTTTTCTCTTCATTCACAGTGTTGTCCCTTGCAGATGTGCTGGTCTGCAGGCACATCTTCTTTGTGCTGGTCTTTGGGATAAAGGAAATTATATTCTGTAAGGAGATCTGTATTATAAAGGACAAGGTTTATTAATGATACCTCACAAAATTTGGATCCCTAGTTCTGTGTCAGGATGCAGTGTTATGGAAGGGATATGTTTAAAAATTACACTTAATGCTTTGTCATTTACAGATAATGCAAACAGTCCTTTTAAAGTTCGGCTTCTAAAGCCCATAAGTACTCTCTTCTTGTAGAATTCCTGAAATTCAGGTTAAAAATCCAAAGACTCGAGTGATTGTTAGTATTTGTTCTCCCAATGTGTTCAAAGGAAGGTAAACAAGAAAGGAGATATTTCAGCGCTTTTTTTCTTTGAAAGTCGGGGTTTATGGGATGTTACAGTGACACCTGGTGGAAAACAGTGCTGGGAGTTTAAGAAAAATTTCTGGACCGTTTGAGTAGTTCGTTTGAACAGTGTCTTTAATGTTACTATTTTATTAACTGACTGCAATGGTTAGAGGCCATTTGTGTGAGGCATGTGTGCACTACCCTTATATGAGTGTGCAAATGCTCACTGACAAGAATTATCCTCATTAGTAATAGCCAGGCTCTCCAGTTACACAGCGTTTGTTATGTGTATTTGATAGTAACCAAATTTCCTTGTCCAAAAAGCCAATACTGTTATGTTATTGTTATGGTGCCGTGGACTTTTTCTTCAGACTTTAAGAGGCACCTTGATTACATTCCTCACCAGGTTCTTAACCTGGCGGAGTCACTTTCCCTGGAAGTGTTCAAGAAACCACAGGACATGGCATTTAGTGCCATGATTTAGTTGGCATGGTGGGTGGTGTGCAGTCAAAGGTTGGACTCAGTGATCTTGGAAGTCTTTTCCAACTATAACGATTCTATGCTGCCGTGTTTCTCATCTCCCAGTGCTTCTCCCTATACATCCTCAAAAAAGACCCAAGACGTACTAACAACCAAACAATTCCTAAAAAAAAAAAATCACAAAACAAATAAAAAAAAAGAGTTGGTTATTTAAATGCCATTAAAAGATTTTTTTACAAAAAGTTTGAATTTAGGCATATTTTTTTACCTGCAGTACATCTAAGTTAGTAATTTAAATCCATGCTAGCCAGCATTCTTAATCCTGAGTGACCACAAAGATCAATTGCTGAACTCTGTCTGATTTTTATCCACATCAGCACTAGCCCAAATAACACCCAGGAACAGTTTTATAGTAAATCTAAGAGCCATTGCCCATAGGTATTTCAGCTGTGCCTATCTCTCTTGGATTATGAGAGACTTTTAAAGTGTGGATGTGGGTTATCCTACACCACTTGCTTGGGTGAGTACCTTGAATTTACTAGTATAGACCTAATAGTCCTAGAGACCAAATCCCGAAGGTCCTAAATGTCTTAACTATCCAAAGCCAAAGTTCTTTGCCTCAGGAAGAAATTGCAGCCCACATCGGCCTGTCACCAGCTTCCTTTTCAGTGTTGCTGGTCATGTGAGGTCTGATGTAACTTCCTCAGCCAAGATGAGCTGGATTAGCAGAGAGCTACTATTTAAGCAGTCAGGCTAAACTGGCTTATTTTGGCTGGATCTAAGGAGCTCCCTCTTGAGCAGCTTTGCTCATGGGCTGGAGCGTGGTCAGCATTCCTCTGGAGGTGAGAAGTGACAAGCAAACTGGGCAGTAACTCCCCCACACCTGTGTAGCTGAAAGCCCTTAGTTGAAGGCAAATCTTATCCTAGATGAGCCTTACTCTCATCTGGGTGTTCCCTTCAGTAGTGGTGAGGAGACTGAGATCATACACAAGGAAACCCTCAAATGCTTCCCAGAGCAACTGGAAGAAAAGGAAGGAACCTGGTCCTAAAAGCCTTTCCTTCCTTGGACCACCTTTGAGCCATGTGCTTCCTAATATTCATTGTCTGTCTCCAGCCTGGCTTTCCCTTTCCTCCTGCCTTAGTGCATTTACTCCTTTCACGGCCTGGACAGAACAGCACAGGGATGGTAGTAGTGCCTGAGCCAGAAAAAACAGCATCAGGTTAACACCAACCAATTCACTTCTGCTGTTGCTGGGTTAATGTTAACCAAGTTCTCAGCCTGACTGCAGAAATGTTTCCTTGGCAAATGAATGGGGCTTGGAAAAGTATGGTGGAAAAGCAGATACCCTTTCTAAGCGACAATAACAGGATGTGTCAGCCTCAACTGATCATCAAAATCCTATATTATTTATTAAGTAACACACTGAATGTATAAAAAGTAATACACATGCACAAAACGACATAGCATTTGTTTGCATATATATATGTGTGTGTGTGTGTGTGTGTGTAAGCTGGATTGATTTTCTACTGCAGAAGTACTCTTCTGATAGCTGTGCTGGTACAGCACAGATGTGCCACAGACCAGGGCCTGGATGTGTCTTGATCTTGACTTTCCACGACCTCTTTAATGTGAGTCTTCAACTTTATGTAAGACTCTTCACCACTGTTTAAATCAGGCACATGATTTATCTATCAGTTTCATTTTTCTTCCATGATATGGGTGCAAACTTACTAGTACAATTGTTCCTCCTCATCTAGAGAGCCCCTAGCAGGGTTATTCACCATCACCAACAAGTTTTCTTAGTTGCATCCACGTAAAAATATTTAGAAATAGCTTAATCTAGTCAAAATTAACAGTAGGCCATTTTTTTCCCACCATTTCCCAGTTTCCGTGTTGCTCGGAGCACCTGATTAAGAGCATTGCACTTAGTTTCCTTTTTACGTTAATGATATTTGTGTAAGTAGATACACTGGCTTTCATTGGTCAGCTCTTTTGTTTCAGTGGCTTAATAAGAAATTATGAAATAGGGGTTGCGTAAGTTCAAGACAAGTGCTCCAGGAAGCTGAGAAGTTGTTGGAGGAGCGGAGTGTAAACAGGGTTTCGAAAAATATTTTAATGATCTGACATGCAGAAATTTCACAGTCGCATCTCCACCACTTAGACTAAAAGGATTTGTATGGCCAAGTCAAGGGAAGAGTCAGATTACCAGATGAAATTATTTAAGTTATGAGGAACATTTGCCTGTGGGTTTTCCCGCTAAGAAGGCTTGTTACTTTTTACTGCCTATGGATTTCTGCAGTGTACTCTGCTTTCTCAAGGAATTGTCAAAACTTGTGTACAAGTAACCTGGTAAGTTTTCAAAAACTGTACTGAATCTTTTGAAATACAGATTGTTGTTAGCACTGTAAGAACTTCATATTACTTATCAGTGTTTTCAAAATTATTCTAAAGAATGTGTTTTACTAAGAGCAGAGTTTGAGAACTAATGCTTAACATTTGAATTTGTGGAATCTGGTAAGGAACAAATCCCACTACTCTGACTTCATGCAATTACTATAAATGCTAAAGACTCTGGAGAGTGGGGAAGATAAACTTTTATTCTTTCAGTTTATTCACTTATTCATTTCAGTCTAGTCCAGGGCTTTTCTTACAAAATCAAGCAAAACTCTAAAATCACAAAAAATTTTCTGGGAATCTGTGACACACAGAGTTATCCTGAACTTATTTGCAGCTTAATTTTTAAGTTAGTTGGTTTAAATTGTGTGTATTTTTGTAGGTATTAAAATTAGTGGTCAGATCCTTAGTCTTATACTTAATATTCCTTTGAATAGTGTGCAGAATTTTTTATTTTCCTTCTACAAATGCAAGACAAAGAGAAGCAAAACCTCTGAAATCCAGACAATTATTCTGCCTTCAGGAGTTGCCTCCTTGCTTCTATTTGCCAGAAATATTGATGTGGTTTAGAGCCCTGTGTATCTTTGCTTTGTAAAAAGGACATTTTGTGCCTTGGTGCTAACTGTGGAAACCTGCTGCAGAGAACTTTCACCCGCTCTATTCTATTTCAGACACTTGCTTGACAGTTCCTTTAACACTTTTAAAGAGTTGGAACTCTTGCACCAGTGAAAGAGTTAATTGCCTTCCCTGATGAAAGCCTATCATGCAATGATAAGCTTAATGGAGATCCTTTGATTTGAGTTTAAATTAATTCAGAATAAGAAATAGGTTGCTCTTTCTTTCAGCTTTAAAAGACAGGAAAATCACATTTATGTTCAGTGAATATATTGAATATATTGATTCAGATGAGAAAAATGTAATCTTTGAGTCTGAGAGTTGTAAATCTTATTTTTCTCCTCTGGTCTACTTGTTGTGTTCGATTTTTTTTTGGTGACAACTTTGATTCTCACTATTGTCACAGTGTGCCCAGTGTGCTGAAAATTTCTTCCTGAGAATTGTTTTATTAAGGCTGCTCTTACCTGGTTTCAGGTCAAAACTTTAAGAGCTGCTATTCAGCTTCTCTAAAATTGTTGCATACATCCTGAAATCATTTACGCTTTGGTGACAGTGATAGGTTTTGCACGCTTTGAGTGACGTGAAAAAACAGGCACTGGAGAGCACTTTTGGCAGGAGAGGAAGGGTGCTGGCGATCACCATATGGCTGCTTAAAACTCCTTCAAAAGGTGGCCAGACAAAAGGCATTTAGCTTGAAGGAAGGTCTTTCCGCTCCCAAGAGGTCAAAGCCACTTGGCTTTGTCATTTAAGCCCAACATATTTGCGAAGCATTTTTTATTGACTCAGTGAACCAGAATGGGGAGGTAAGAGCCAAATTCCTACCTCAGATAATTTGATTAACACCAACTGATTCTGCCAATGTCTTTGTTTGATGGTATCTCTGAAATTCATCTCAAATGAGAAGCTACTGGTGTGTCAACAATAAATTTCTCCAGATGAGGAAACATCAGCCAAAGAAGTGTTTTAATCAAAGAGTTTTGGGGAAATATTTTGATTCTTTTAAAAAAAGATGTGTTTCTCCTATAGGAAGGAGAACTTGGAATTACTAACCTTTGCAATGTTAGTGACATCACTGGAGCGGTGAGTAATAGTTTACTTTGTTAATTACTGATATTTTATCTTCCTGCTATTTGAGTACAATGGGTACAGTGATCAGATTTTCAAAGACTTCATGTAAACATGCACAGTTACCTGTCTGGCAAGTAACTAACTTGAGTGGGTAGATTTGGTTCAAATTTTTAGAGACATGACTATGTTTTTTATTTAAAGAAAATATGTAAACAGTGTTGATCTCTGCTGTGAGTCATGTTCACATTTGTGATCTACAAAGTTCATAATCTCTCAGTTTTGAGACAATAAGTCAAAACTAGTGTTGCCTCCAACCTGCAAATCATTAAGACTGTCTTATTCAGTTACCTCTGTACAGTTAAGTAGTTTATTTCGTTTTCTCAGTGATTAAATGTAAGAAAACTTATAACTGTTGAACATTTGGAGTTCTCTAGGACTTTAAATGGTTGTGTCTGTCATGGGGGTTTAACCTGAACTTTCCATAGGAGCATTGTTGGAGGACTTTAGCTGATTTCCCAGTTCAGATTGCAAATGCAATTTAAGCTGGTGGTGATAAATAACATAGTGAATAAAAATTTTCAGCTCCCCTGAAGTTGCTGAATAGACCCTAAAGACTAACTGGCAAAAAAAAAAGACAAAAGGATGTAAAGGTATGCATGCAGGATGGTAAGCATGGCTGGAACCAGTGGAGAAACAGATAAAGGGGACTACAATGGGGTTGTTGCAAGTTATGTAACAAGAAGCAACAGCACATGCCCAAAGAAAAAGTTCAAGGAAAGATCACATTTAATATTGAAGCATTCAGTGAATACGGCCACCAGAGACCCCTCTTGATAAACTTTCAGGACCATAACAGGACTTCCAGTAGGAGGCAGATACATGGAAATTAGTTCTAGGAAAGTGCTCTTTATGTATTAGATAAGAAATACATTTTAATGAATATGTATGATTATAGTGGATAAATACTCTGTTGTAAAGTCTCAAAACACACACAGAAATAAGGAGATGTCCTCCTGCGTGCCCTGCACAGTTAAAGAATGACTGCTTTCTAATGCTTCAAATTGGGTTGGAAAGTTTATTCCTGCTAATTTCTGTATCAGTGATTATACATATTCTTTGAAGAGTGGTGGAGAATTCAGTCTTCAATATTTTCCACAGAGATTAGTGGCAAGCAGCCTCTCAGCACCTGGTATCTAGTGAGGCTGGGCCATTTATGGTGCTGGGACTATAAAAGTCTGTGTTGTCATGACAATACATAACCAGGTTGACTCACCTGCTTAGGTTACTGTGTATATTTGCTCAGTGTTATCGAGTCTTCACTATATTTTTCGTGAGGCTTTACAACACTCAGTATCAGAGTCTTCTGCTTCTAAAGTTTTTCCAGCTTCCCTTTAAAAAGAAAAACCTTCATGACCATTAAGAAGTAGGCAGGACAGCATAAACAAGAAAGGTACAACATCAAAACCGAGTGACATAATATTTATTACTTCTCTGAAAACTCATGATTTTAAAGCCAATGCCTATTGGAGAGCACGTGCTGGAGGGCTGGTGCTGAACAGCTTTCCTCTGTGCTTTGCTGCCCTGCATACTGCATATCTGCTGCTTCTGTACAGAGAACAAGTGGTAAAATAAAGCTGGGAGGGTGGGAGCGCTGGCCACACCACAGCCGGCTGAGTAAACTCATTCCCAGAGCATGACTGAATTTATTTTACTCTGTATTTGGTTTTACATTGAGAAGGGCACTATACAACTTAACTCTCCTCCTGTAGGATCTGAGTACCTATAATACCCATACGTACCTATAATGTACCTCTAGTGCTGCGTATTCCTTCCCTTTAGAACTGTGCTTTCAAAGTCATTTTTAAAGCCATCCTCTGTCTTTGCAGTGTACACAGGGATGTCAGTTTTGGAATGCAACCCTGCAAACCCACTGTCTGCTAAAATGTGTGAGTATTACCCCAGCTTTGGCTCTATAGCACTTGTCTCCAGTCCATGAGGCACCTTATCCAATGGCAGATGTTCAAAATCCACTCAGAGCAGTGTTTCTATGAAAAGATGTAATGTCTTTATTTTCTCTCAGTTCCTCATGAATTCTGTTTTGGGAAGTTAATAATTCTTGCTGTGCAAGTTGCCTGTAATATCAAAGGTTTTCATTGCATTTGTCAGAATGTATGGGCATTTTACAGTTCATTAAGCTCAACACAGATTTTTAGACAGTGAGAATGCACTAGTGCTTTTCAGGATTTTATTCTACCGGGGCTGTCTTAGAGTTGCATGCAGATGTAAATGAAGCACATGGCCTTCAGTAGATTGCTTTCTTGTCTTTACTAAACCAGGTGGTTGAGAACTAGCATTGGTCTGGGACAACTGCCATGATAGCTTTTAAACTGCTCATTTTTCTGCATCTCTTGAACACCTGAATCTCATTCAACCTTAGCATCATTCTAATGTTAACTTTCTGTTTGTTCAAGTGTGGGTTTTCCTTCTTTCATTATTTGCCAGTGATAAGGTTTTGTAATGTACTTTCACTGTAAGAAATTCTAATTAATTGGTGTTATGTGTTTGAAATACTCTGTGATTATATTTATGCTAACCCCACATTTTATTAATTTGTTTCTTGGCAGAACGAGACATACGCTAGAGCATGTGAGGTAAGTTGAATGCCATCAGAGCAATAAAAAAAAATCACTATTTCAGTGATTACTATGTCCACCTAGTGCTAAGAAACACAATGTAGGTATACAAACTTATCAGTTCAGGTCTAATTGTTTTGTACTCCCTAAAGCTGAAGAATGATTTACGTACCTTTTCAGCATGGTGACTAAGTACAGGTTGGCATTAAAAACTGCTGTGTGACAAAGAACATTGCTGAAAAGAAAGCAGACTAATCTCAGCATTATGAAACAGGACAGACCTATGTAAACCATGTTCTAGGCTCTCACTAGAGTGTTGTTCATCCAGTTTTTAATTAATTCCATCAAAGACTATCCAGATAGAATATTTGTTAAGGCTGGTATGATGCCAGCTTGGCGAGAAGTGGAAATGAAGAGTGGGAGCTAGAGGACAAAATTCTTGACTGGCTAGAGAGTCTAAATGAAATAAAATGCAATTCAGTAAGGGGCAACATGTGGCCCTTTAGAAAGAGATGTCAGGTGGGGAGTGCCTGTCTGTGCTGCGGATGGATTGGTGTTCACAGTGATGAGTATGGGGCAACAAAGTGCTGGTAAAGAGATGGGCCCTTTCAGCATGAACATAGAGTGCAGGATAGGATAGGATGGGGATGAGATGATTGGAAGATTGTGTTTGGCACTGTTGAGACCTCAGGATGAAGGTTGTTCCCAGATGGGGGAAACACATTTCAAGGAGGTGATGGAGGAGTTGGAGAGAGTTACGAGTAGAATACAAACCCATAGGCAACCTGGAAATTTGATTTAAAGGGTTTTTTTTTCTTTTTTTTTTTTTTAATGCTTTTTAGTCTATCAAATTGTGATGATGACAAAGATTTACTAATGCACTAAATGGTGGTTTTGGAGTGTAGGAACAGTCCAAGAAGTAACCAAATTACTTTTGTAGAAATATAAAATTAGTGTGGGGGTTTTGTTGCTTTTGGATTTGGGTTGGGGTGTTTTTTTGCCTGTCTGGTCACTCAATATGCCAGTTAAATTTGCTGACTCTGCAAGGGCTTTTTTGGGAGTATCTTTCCACTGGATCAGCTGACTGCCCACATATCAGGCACACACTGTGTGTCACTACATCCAGAGGATCAGGTCATTGCAGTTTGCAGAGCAAAAGAGTGGGAGTAAGAGTGGGACTTCTTCCTTGGCATTAGCTCAGTTCTGTTGTGTGAATACACCTTGGGACTGAAATCTGGTAGTATTTCTCCTTCCACCTAGGAACAGGGGATTGCCACTGAATTTCATGGGAATATTCACAAGAAAAGATGTCAGACCATGGCTTATACAAGGACATTGCGGATGGATGGAGAGAATATGAGGATTTATTTTTTTCAAGTAGAGCGGATGGCAAATTTCCCTCAAAATTTAAGGCTAGGAGCTTTAGCAATCCTCTTACCTCAAGCAAAAATTGGATTTATGGTTCAGGTTCAGACAAAAATCAGAAGAAAGAATAATGCAACAAAAAACAAGTGTGCAGAAATATCTGTGTTAAATGAGGCAGAAAGCACTATGAATCAGCATGTAATCTGAGGACACTACCCCTTAAAACAAATAAATATTAGTCATAAATGAAAGCTCCAGTTGATACATTTATTAGCAGATTTATGTCTGCTAATACCTGACTGTTTGCCTGCTAACAGTTGTAATAATTTACCTGGAGGTATTTTATTTCTCTGAATATGAAAACATTGGAAAAAAATTTTAAGTGCTTGCACTTGGCACTGAATGTCTAGATGTGAGATAATGTATATAGGAATACACTGCTGAGCAAGTTTTCAAACCTGTCTCGGTTGCAACTGTGTTGTCTGAAATAACGTGTCTTATCAGTTTCCATAGGGTGCCGGAAGCATGTTTCCTCAAATCATAGGAAGAGCGATTAAAAAACTTTCCTCACTTGCCATAATGAATTGTTTCTGAATGATCTAAAGGTTAATTATCACTTGAAAGGTTGTTGCTGTATGGAGCAAACTTCAAGATTTTAAAGGCTGAATGAACTTGCAGAATAAAATGAGCCCAAATAAATGTCCTACCCTGAAAAGCTCGAATCACCACTTCTCAAAAGTTTTGGATTTCCGGGAGACTCGGTCTTGCATGTAATTTTAAAGCTACTGAGACCCACCTAGAACATGTTTCTGCTTCTTCTTAAGTTCTCTACATAAAAAGCAGGATGACACTAATATCTATCTTCCCTACCTGAAATGAAAACTCAGGATTTTTCTGTTCTTAGGACGTGAGTGTGGAGCTCACTGCCCTGAGGTATTTGTTATGTTTGCAGCTTGTAGGCACAACCGTAACAGAAGGAATTGCTGCTGAAAATGAAGCATGAATTAGGCATGGCTGCGCTTAAAAATTGTGGATTTCAGCTATTTTGAGAATTTACTGGAAATACATTATAAGAATGTGCCTCATTCATAGGGAGTACATCAAGCAGGAAAGGGTGAAATGCAACATGTGGAATATATTACTAACTAGTCAAAAACCTTGTCTTCCTAACTCCATGGTCATCACTGAAGTTATTTCCAATTTTAATGTAGACCCATATTCATGCTTTCCACAAAGGGACAGTGTATAAAGACGAAACCTTTAATTCAGGGCCTGGTGAATTGATGAAGAGGCTCTCAAGAAAATCTTTGGAGTGAGTTCATGGTACTGCTAATTTTTAGATTTAATATAATTATTTCCACAGGGTTTGTGTGTATGCAAAATATCCACAGAATTTGTATATATTTAGAGTGTGTCTGCATGATTCTGGAAGGAAGTCTGCCTTCACACAAAGCTAACCAGTGACTCCTGTGCCCTACACAGACTGTTTCCTGTAAGTTTGGCTGTAGCCGTGCAGAGGATGCATATGGAGTTGAAGCACTAAGTAAGTCTGAATAGAGTCCTGTGTCCAATTGACAGTCTGATAAATTCATAGTCTTGTTCTATGATCTGGATTTATTTAAAAAATAGGAATGTCTCGAGGATTTTCATTAATCAGAAAACTACCACTCTTCTTTCTTTTAACAAATACACTGAAATTTATCTTGGAGTAAAACATTTTTCCTTTCCTTTCATGGTGTCTTGGGGTGACTTTATAATGTGTATCCCCTATCGCTACCCTATGCCCACCAATCTTTTCTGTGTCTTTAAACGGAGCCTGAGAAGGACAGAAAACAAACTTTGCAAAGCAGTTGTTTCAAGGNTTTTCCTAGGATTTTGGGGTTTTTTTGTTCTTTTCTTCTCTTCTGGACTGTTTCAACAACATCTGAACACATCAGGAGAATTTTCCCGGAGGCCCGGGGAGGGTGGCCCCTCCCCGACCAGCTCCGAGGAGGAGAGAGACCACACCTACAGAGGATCTCTGAAATCTTCTCAGGTTTTCTCTCCACAGAGAGAGAGATCTCATTATTTAGCATTATTATTCCCCACCTGTGTGTTTGTTAAATAAAAATAGCTTGTTATCTCTTTCACTTTCCTTTGAGGAAAATTTTTCCCGAACCTGGGGGGGAGGGGTGGTTGTGACCTGACTTCTATCAGAGGGTATTCTCCTCCAAATTTGTCCAAACTAGGACACATGGGCATGAGACTTTTTGAATCCAGTCTCAACTGTTTAAGAGGATACCTTGGGCCAATACTATCTATTGAAATAGACCCCTTGAAAATCTTTTTAGAAGACTCCCACGCCTTCTCTATGTTTCTATTCAGAAAAAGTTTACTAAGTAGCTGTAACTAAAAATGCATTTACACAAGTATGGAGTTGTAGTCACAACTGCTCGACTTGAACCTGGCCCATTTCCATCTGACTTATCAAACTGTCTTTAAAATGCCATGCAAGTTACTCAGCAACTTTTTAAATATATTCTTTTATGTGTTTTTGAGGGCTTTACAGCTTTCAGATGTGTGAGGTAAAAGGCTTTACCTTCAGGATGCGGCGATTGCCATGAAAGACTTTTCTTACTGTTGGATTGTATTTTCCCCTCAGACTACTTGAACAAACCTAGCGCACCATTTGCATCTGCCATTGGAAACCACAGTGTCACATTAGGGTGGAAGGCAGCTAACATCTCTGGGGTGAAATATATTATCCAGTGGAAGTTCAATCAGCTCCCTGGCGACTGGAGGTACACAGAGGTAAAGGAGGACGCTTCCTTTTTCTTTGCAAGGAAAATAGCTCTTCTCTGCTCTTAATTTTTTTTTGTTTTGTTTTGTTTTGTTTTGTTTTGTTTTGTTGGGTTTTTTTTGTTATGTTTTGTTTTGTTTTTGTTTTTTTGGTAGAAAAATATTGGATAATATGTTAGGTACATGAAAGAGATTTTCAAAATCATGAGTGGCATAGAGAAACTGAGAAATGGTAGATTATTCCCCATTTCCTCCAACATAGGAACTAGGGACCTTGCTGAAAACCAGCAGTTAGCAGGTTCAAAACTAGCAAAATGTATTTCCTCACTGAACGGGTAGTTGAAATGTTCAGCTGCTTCCTGGCGCATGTGGATGTTAAATTGCTAAATTTAAACTCCTGAATATTAAAATTGCTAAAATTACTAAATAGGGTTTGAAAAGTGACTGGAAAAATCAGTGGAAGAAAAAATCGAATTCTACTAAATGCAAATATTTCCATTGTTCCATGTTGAGCCATGCTTGTGAAATGCCAATGGGAATGTTCAGGAGAAGTACAGCTGTAGGCTTTCTTTAGGCTTTCTTTTTTTTTTTTTTGTACCTTTTCTTAGAGAAATTCTTTTGGTTCTCGTCAAAGCACAATAATTGGCTAGAAAGACCTTTGTTCTGACTCAGTAGAATTGTTCTCATAATTTGTTCTTTTGCGTCAGCTGTACACTTGTTATCTTGCCATCATCTCTATTGGATCAATTTAGAGGGCATGACAAGTTGGTGCCACAAATCAAAGGTAAAGATAATTTGCTAAGCAGGAAGTTCTTCTGAATGAATCATTGATGAAATAATAGGGAGCAATTACTTCAGACAATAAATATTTCAGTGTAACAAGGATCCTTTGTGTCTTAAACCTGTGGTATATTTTTAAAGTACTTTGCTTGTAATATGCTACTATTCTAGCTTTCTTTTTTTCTTTTTTCTTAAAATTTACTATTGTATTGCATCAGTCCTTTGATGCACCTGCTCATTGTTGAGATTTGATGCCATGTTCTGAGGAAAGAGAAGAGAAAATCTTCTGAAAAGATGGAAAATCAAAGCCTATGCTGAAAATAACTTTCAGCTGGAGGAAGGGAAAAATCCACTTGTCTCTGTGCATTTATCTAGGTAGTATCTGAAACTGCATATACTGTCAAAGACCTTCAAGCCTTCACAGAATATGTGTTTCAAGTAGTTTGGATCATTACATCTCAGCTGCAGCTCCATTCTCCACCTAGTCCCAGCTATCGGACACATGCTTTTGGAGGTAAGGAATTGTACTATTAATTGCATCTTTCAGGACCTTAACAGAAACATTTGGGTTTCATTGTTGTTTCTTTGGCAGACAACATTGGTCCCTAATCTTCAGAATCATGTCTTTTGGGTAGCTGCAGAAGACCAAACTAAAAAACTGCAGGTTCTTTTTGTTTGACCTAGAAGATTTAGGGCTTCTCCCTGCTTTTGGTTTTAAAAGCAAGCACAGAAAAGTACATGGTCAAAATTGTGAGGGCACATGGGATATTTTTGTACATAATTATGCATGTATTTGATTGAAACACAGTTCCGTTTTCCTGGACATTAAAAAAAAAGTGAATTGTTGCTGAAATGTTAACTGTCCCTAATAATATTTATTGGTGTATAAATGAATTAACAGGTGTGAAACCTAAAAATTTATTTAAAACTGAAAAGCAATTAATGTTTTAATCAAATACTGGAGTCATATTTCTGTCTTGCAGTTCCTGCAACTGCTCCTGTCATTAACGACATTCAGAGTTCAAGTCCAAACACTGTTGAAGTTAGTTGGTCTCCACCACTTTTTCCAAATGGATTGATTATTGGATATAACTTGCTTCTGACCAGTGAGAATCATGAACTGTTGAGAGCCTCAAGAGGGCACAGCTTTCAGTTCTACTCCACCTTCCCAAACACCACTTACAGGTACAAAAAGA
The DNA here is from genome assembly GCA_013397865.1 of Struthidea cinerea. Taxonomy (NCBI): domain Eukaryota; kingdom Metazoa; phylum Chordata; class Aves; order Passeriformes; family Corcoracidae; genus Struthidea; species Struthidea cinerea. The sequence goes on along the minus strand of VZTI01003033.1, from coordinate 323,910 downwards.
TAGCCAACATGGCCAAGTATGCTGCCACACTTCTTGCCCAGATAGCACAGAGTATGCCTTATAGTACGACCTCTGCACAATTATGCTATTTCCTTATGTTCTTACCAAAAGCAAGGGCACCTTCCTTGAGGTAACAGAGTTATCCTGGGTAACTTGGCTGCTTTTGCAGAAGTCAGATGGTGAGGAAGGAAAAGCAATTTGATAAAGGGCTGGGAGGCTGCATTTTCTTAGCTGCTGTTTTTATTTTTTTTTTGCTTGTGTGGCATTGTGTTTTTAGTATAGCAGGAGAAAGATAGAGCAGTCTTCTCTAGTCCTTTAAGCGTCTGGAAAAATTCCTTCATTTTTATTAAACACAAAGGTCCACATTCTGCTTGCACTGGTAAATACAGATCTTCCTTTGAAATGAAGTTGACTTGTTCTTCTGAGTTTGAAAACTTATTTTGAATTTAAATTTAGAAGATTCTGTTGTTGTTCTGCCTTTGGGCAGTTCAGACTTTGGTTGGTTTTGTTTTTATTCTAAATTTTCCCAGAGCATTATATTTAAATGGGCATTTTCTGAAAGTCAAGCACTTCTGTAGCAGCTTCCTTACTTGATAAAATTTTTCTCAAGCAATCTTTCAAAAGAAACCTGCCAACCAAAACCTGTCTCTTTGGTGTCCCATAGGTTCAGCATTGTGGCAGTTAATGAGGTTGGTGCTGGACCCCCTGCCGAAGCCAACATCACAACCCCAGCATCCAAAGGTGCGACAGTAGCAGAGTCCTTATCACCATCTCTTCCTGGGGACAAACTCGTGTTCCTTGGCCTGCCACATACCTGGCAGAAGAGATGGATATTTAGACTGTGAACATGTCAAGGAGTTGGACTCTGAGGAGTCAACAGCACATCAGAGAGGGTCCTGCTCTCCAGCTGTACACATTATAAGGCTGCACAGCATGGGAATGGCCTGTGAAGCTGGTAGGCTCAAACAGATTTGAATTGTATCACAAATGAAAAACATCACAGTGGTCTGAGGTGGCGACTGAAAAAACCCGATTCCATTTTCTAGATGAGATTTTAGCCGCTGTCAAACAAATGTGTTTCTTCTAATAATATTAAATACTTAACATGAAACTCTTTTGTCAAAAATTATCAGTTATGTCAAGCCAAATATGTGAAATCATATCAATTTTTTTTGATCTTTCATGGAGGTATTTATTTTACCATATCGTCTAATTAATATTGAAAGTAATGATGCGCTATAGCTATTACTCAAAGAATAGCAGAATTATTAATTAATTGGCAGAGAAAGATACATGTTGATATAGAACACAAATAAGAGTGAAATCGATGCCACCAAAATGTTCTTTTAGAAAAGAAGATAAAAGACTCTTCTCATGAAAAGATTCAGTTGACAAACACCTGGAAATGCTTCAGCTCTATGAAAACACTTCAAGACTGATTTGCCAGTTTTCTGCTATTGGTTAAAGAAACTGAACTTGCTTCTCTAGTGCTTTTTAAAATATGATTTTTTTTTGTGTGTGTAATAGCTCAGACACACTGACATATCCTTACTTGATGACTCCACAGAGGTTTGCTCTAGGGTTGGCTGACCCTGAGACATGAATATTTGTGTCATTTTTGAAAAGTCCAAACTGTGTAAATTATGTCAATCCAATTGCCAAGCAATTAATTTAAGGTAGAAAACAAACAAACCAACCCTATGCCCCCGAGAACCCCACCTTATGGGGGTGGGGAACCACCCCACTCCCCTTACTAGTCACCACATACAATTTCAGTTGTTTCCCCCTGAATTGCACAGGCACGTGCTTTCTCTCTGTGCTAACACAAACAGGAACACCCCTTCCTCATGTTATCATGTCCAGAAATGGTGTTACTGCATTGGGTACTGAGATGTGTGGGTCTGAGCTCTGAGAAGAGCCAGGGAAAGAATCTGATTGCTGCCGTAGATTGCAAGAAATGTTACTTGAAAAGAGATAAAGAGGTAATATTGGCCTCTTGTACTCTGCTCTGAAGGCATCATTATTGAAATTACTCACAGTGTGTGCATCATGTGAGAAATACATGCAGCTCAATCTATGCAGATTATCTGGGAATAAATTAAGACAGCATTTGATCACAGTTTTGTGATACCCATCTGAGGAAATGGTATCTGATTGCAGACAGCTGCTTTAACTGGAGTGGAGAAAAAAAAGGGAAGGATTGTTTGCTGATGGAAATTAGCCAAAATCATACTTGAAATAATACACCATCTTTAAAATGAAGATAACAATCAATTTAGCAGGGCGTGTGCTACATTTTCAAGGACCTGAGGTACAGAAGCAAGGCAAGCTATCTTTCCCAGAGCTATGCATAGCCCAGACAGAAGGTACAGATTTACTGCAGAGGTTTTGAGGTAAATTGCTTCGGCCTTTATAAGCAGGAAGTCAGTTTATGTGACCAAAACTATCCTTGTTGACTTTAAATTCTGTGACTTTATTAGGAAAAAAAAATATTAAGTTTATCAACTTTGAAGCATATGATATTATCCCATTATCATCCTTACCTGTGAAAGGTACTTGTTTCTTGAATAAGGCACTAAGCATTACAATGAAACACATGGAATAAAAGTACTTGCCTTGCTTTTCTCCAGCTCTGTGGAATAATATTCTAGTTTAGCTGGGGTTTTCAAAGAAGTCCAGAGGGGTTAAATATCCTATTTCTGCTGGATCTTGAAGTCACATGGATGTCTTAGTGCCTTTATTTCCTCGAGTCAGAGTAGGGCTTCGTTTGCTCCAGCTTACTGTCCCTCACTAGGCAACTGACTATTGTTGCAGGAAATGATGGTGTGAAATTCACACGGTGTGTTCTCACCCTGTGTGAGGAGCCAGGACCACCTGTAATGGTGAATGACTCCATGCACTTTCAACACTCAAAGACTTTAAGTTTTGGTCTGTAACTGCTAATGTAAGAATATATTCATGCGTATGTACGTCTGTGTACACACGCATATGCATGTCTATTAATGATGTATCTGAGTTAGCAACGTGTTGAGGTCATCTAAATTCTGAATTTCTCTCTTTCCCAGTTAAGGAAAAAGCAGCATGGCTCTTCCTATCCAGAAAAGAGTCTTTAAGGAAGAGATACACAGAGCATTTCCTCGAAGCTGCTCAGTGCCTGCCAGATGGTACTGTACACCACAACATTACAGGTAAAATCAGATTGGGCTCTCCCCTTTCCTGTCAAGTGCGCCTAAGACGTCTTTTCACCAAGGACAGAATGCACCTCACATAGCTTGAGACAGTATGTAGTCTCCCTTTACAGTCAATCAAGAGAAATAGGAACTTTCAGGACATGGCTTGACCTATTTGAGGTGACAGGCACTAGGAAAAGATTAATCGTTCTCCCCAGTGCAACTTTTTCTTCACTGTATCTAGGCAGCTGGTCAGTTTCTTAGATTTGAGGTATCTAAATTGAGGTAAGATGAATCCACATTTCCCTGTGATTAATACATATTTTTTCTCAACATGAATATGGGAAAACAAAGTGGTTCAAACTTCTGAATAAAATAATGCCAAGTGTTAAGAGATTTTGCTAGTGTGTCAGCATACTAATGAGGCATTTAGTAGCTGAAGTCACCAGACAATCATGTTATCTCGAATTACTCACCACTCTAATGTTTCTTATCTACACTGGTCCTTGGTGACAGTGTGGAAATCCGAGTTTATTTACCAAATTTCACAGAGCCACAAAGACTCCAGAGAAAGAATGTTGCCCCTGACTAAATAGGCTTTGATAGTGCAGAGGTGGCACAGTTTTATCTCAAGCTTGAATTCTAGAATGAATGGTGCTTTGTGAAGAGATGCCAATTGCATCTGTTTGACCTGTAGAGGGGCAATCAGTGTCGGTTTGCATATTACATGTCCTCTTTTTGATTACCTTTCTGAAGGGCAATTCTCTATAATAATGTCAATTACATAGCAAATGGGAATGTTTTGTTATTATCTGAAAGAAGACTAGAAGTGAGGAGAAAAAACACCTAACTTTTCTCTGAAGGTGATGGGTTGCAGACTGAAAAATACATTTTTTTAAGGCAAGTAGAAAAATTAACTGAAAAGCTGAAACATTTCTTGTATTATCTGTGTGCACCTATCTTTCTATTTTTAGGAATTTCTGTAAATATTCATCAGCAAGTTGTCTATTTTTCTGAAGGGAATTCTATCTGGGTGAAAGGAGTTGCAAATATGTCTGATGTATCTGACCTAATGCTCTTTTATGCTGGCTGGGGGAATATTACATCCATCTCAGTAGACTGGCTTTACCAGAGGATGTACTTTGTCATGAATGAAAAGGTAATGCTCGAGTGCTTAATTAATTTCTTACTTAATTTGAACCATCACGTGATTAATTTACATGAGAAAATATTATTTATGTATAGATATGTATGCACAAAATATAATTACAAAAATATATTTTAATATAAAATTAATAGTCACATATTTCATAATTTAAAAAAGAAGAAAGGCTTGACTATCACGTCATATTTAAAGTAAACACCCTACATGGAACTCTGGCTCCTTGCGTTATTTTTCTCCTCAGGACATAAATGTTTTGGTTTTAACTGCTTTGTTTTTGAGACTGACTTCACACCCTCCTCATACCGAGTACAGACACACTATTTTTCTCGCTTAGTTACCCATCTAGCCTGTTCATTTCCCACTCTGCCTCAGGAAGGTGGTCAGATAACTAGATAGTGATTCTAATGTCTGTCCTAATTGACAAAATATGTGAAGTGTTTCATACAATGGCAGTAGCTCAGATTACAGCTGCTTCAGTTTGAAGTAAAAATGGAGATGGCAACCCTGCACTGGACTTCCTGCTCATAAAACATCAGTTACACTAATGGTCAGAATTTGCATGTGCCTGTGTAGTCCTCTAATGTACCAAGGACTAGAAACTTGCCCTAAATGGTTAGTGGGGGATTTTTTTTTCTCTAATTCTCTTGCCATGTCTGATTTTTCACTTACTGCTCAGGGAACGGAGGGGTAGGAAAAGCAGTAGTGATGAAAAGATACAAACGAGTTGTAGATGAACAGACTGATGGCAGAGATTTCTGAATCCCAAGGTATTGCTTCCAGGACCAGAAAAGCACTTCCCTTCCCTGCCAGATCATCTTCAAAGCACAGTTTGCCTATACCCTCCAAACTGAGTGTAGGCAGTTGGATAAACACAATTTTCCCTCCAGCTTAGAGGTATGGCTGAGGGCTCTTTCAGGGTAAGCTGTCATGGCTTCGTGTATGAGGGTTATACTTGGCTGACTGACAACTCAGGAGCCCAGAAGGACCTAGGACTGTGAGAGAGGTGTTTCACTGTCTCAGTCCCCTGAAGGAATTTCAGGTCAGCTTGTCTGCTCGTTAGCAAACACCCTATGAATGCATCACCCGTTTTTCTTCTCATTCCCCAGATACGTGTCTGCCATTTAGAGAACTGCACGGTAGCTGAAGACGTCACTCCTCTTTATGTGACATCCCCTAGGAAGGTTATAGCCGATCCCTATAATGGGTAAGTGAACTCCTTTGAGCACTTGGTGCCAAAGGTGCTATAAAGCTCCCCTCTCATTTTCTTCGGTTCGTTGGTCATCTAGGTTCCTGTTTCAAGCACTTAAGTTAACAAAGCAAAAGTGCAATTGGCAACAAATAACAAACTACAAAACAATTGGAACAAGAGTGGTGCCATGCAGTGTTGTTTTCTGCATTTTCTTCTTTAGGGTGTTAGCAGAAGAGATAAAGCTTTTCCAATACAGAAATCTGGGTTTCAGAAATTTCATGCTCTTATAAACATGAAGCTCTATGAATTTTAAATTTTCATGCTTAACATTTAAGGTATCATGGAAGAATAGTCTCCAATAATCTGCTATCCAAGTTCCCAGAAGGTAAAAGCTGATGTGCCTACTTCTCCCAGTATATATATTAATAGTGCCAAAAGCATTTTTCTATTCTGTGTGAGGACAGGCACATCTCTTAGCTGCTAAAATATTTGTGGCTCATCTGCAGACTTCTTGCACTGTAGTTATTTGGGTTTATTTTGCTCTACGACCAGTTATATTTTCTGTCTCCTGGAGGATGGCATATACAGAGCAAACCTTCCACTCTTTCCTGGCACTGCCTCCACAGCTTCACCAGTGGTGAGATCCAGTACTCTGAGAGCCTTCATGATCAACTTCCAATCTAAGAGACTAATTTTCTTCAACAAAACAGAACAGGCCTTTGTGTCAGGTTTTCTTGATGGTTCAGAGTTTCACACACTGCGATCACACGTGCCATTTAATGACATGGAGAGCTTCATTTATGAGGACAACACATTTACAGTCACAGATGGCTCGGCCGTTTTCCTTGAGGAGGTCTCTCCAGAGGGAAGTTCTAGCTTCAACGAGTACATTGTGGACTGCAGTTTGGTGTACCCAGAATACTTTGGCATTGGCAACTTGGTTTTCTATGGGGCATCAACTCAGCCTTTTCCTTTACCAACTGCTCCTCGTCTTGTCACGGCTCTGTTTGGATTGGACCGAGCTGTGATCAGCTGGAGACCACCTGAACACACTATTGGAACCAGTAAGTTCAGTTGATTCTCCCTGGAAGTCCACCTCTTTTCTTTCTAGAGAAGTAACTTTCTGACTTCCCATTTCTTCATTTGGGCTTTAGTGACTTTAATAGATGATCCTAATGGAAGCTATGGAATTTTCCCTCTGTTTGAAAAATTTAGCCCATAATTTGCCAGTAAAATAGCTAAATTTTCTGTCTAAATTAATGCAAGTTCATATTGGTAACTCATATGTCCCCTGCAAGGATTTTAAGGAAATCTTGATCTTGAGTATGGTATGGAGTAGCAGTAGTGTTGAGTGCTGATATCACACAAAAAATGCATGGCACAGATGTAATGACTTTTGATCAGTGACTGGGCTATGGTTTCTATCCTCTGTGCATGTGTCTTTGAAGAGCAGAAAATTACCTGGCCAGGGAAAATTTTTGTTCTTCTATTTTCATTCTTCATGGGGGATTGAAGCACTGCTCTTGGTTGGTCCCAGAGGTGAAGAGTGTAATTTTTTTTTCTAATTCCACTGATACTGGCATTTTTGAAAGGAGCCTCAAATATATGTCTTTCTCAGAGAATATGTATCACCAGTTACAACCATCTACTCTGTAATAACACGATTATTTGCTTCGCACAGGTTTATCTGCTTGGCAGAACTGGACCTACGATGTGAAAGTGTCACCTCAGCACCCATTTGAGGAGGAATGGGTTGTCTCAAATATTAGTAACATGAGGTTTACAGTGAAGGGGCTGGCCAGCTTCACAGCGTATGAGGTGTCAGTCAGAGCTGTGTCTCCTGCTGGTGCAGGGCCATGGTCAGAGTCATTTAGAGGTACAACTTTAGAAGAAGGTGAGAATTGCTGTGTCACACAGGAAAAATGAAGAATGAATTGTGTATAAATCTTTCCACCTGGTAGGGCACACACTTTGGGCTAAGACTGCAAAATAAGGGGCACAAAATGGTTTTTCTAAGAAATATTAAAGAATACAGGATAAGTAAATTTGCTTTTAGTTATAGTAGTAAGATTCTCAAACTAGAATAATGATATTAAATATTATTTATGCATTAATGTTGGTACTTATCTATCTCCATTTTCCTAATGCAAATATTCTATCAAAAACATTATTTGGTACAGTACAAGGTGTGTTATCCCTTTCCATTGCTCTGTAAAGAACTTTCTGTGATGAATAGGTTTGTGCAGTGCCCTGGGGGTTAATGACAGTTCATGGAAAAGTGCAGCTCACCAAATGCTGAAAATCCTTGGTTTGAGCATAGATAATAAGGGGAAATGGATGTGTGTGAAACATCTGAGATTTGCATGTCTTAGGAATGCTTTTTGAAACCTCGTTCACCTAAATTAACCTATGTCTGAGGGAAAAACAGCTTCCGGCTTAAGGCGCTGGACTGGCTTAGGGGGGACTTTTGCCTGACTTTGGTAAGGGCAGGTCCAAACCCACAGTGTTTTTTAAACATCTCATAGGATTCCAAATTGCCTTATTGTTCTGGATCTGAACCTGCCCTGAATCTCTGAGTTTCTCAAGTTATGATATTTTCATGCATTTCTTCTTTGTCCTTTATTCCTTAGGACAAGGGCAGTTTTAAAGGTGCTTTTGTAACTTTCCAGAAACAGGAACTGCTGCTATTGAAATACAAATATTATACATTAATTGTTTGTTGGTGTGCACAACTTCAGTTTTCTTCCTTTACAGCCAAAGAAGAACCATACATGTTGGCAGTGGGGCCTAAAGGTCTCTGGAAGCAGCAACTGGACAGCTATGGACCAGGAGAACTCTTCTATCCTCATATAAGAAACACTTCAGGTACGTACAAAACAAATTGCATGCTGCTGCCACAGGCTTTTTGGCATTTATTAGCTCTCCATAAATTTCACCAACAGAACTGAAAGACAAGAGTTCTCTAGACTTGTGGGGGATGCAGCGCAGTGCAGCGCAGTGCAGCAGCTTCACTGAGCCAACCCTTTGGGTTCATCCCCTTTCTTCTATTTTATGAGTCAAATTAATCCTTAGTGGCACCCTTCTGACAGCACCACAGTTACAGCAGAACTAAAATCAACTCTCTGAACTAGATAGTTCTGTCTCCAGCATCTCAATATATGTCATGTATTTATAGTAATCAGGGCTATATATGTATAATATATGTATATAATGTACATGTATACATGTACATTATTGCCTATGAAGAAGAATCTACCCTCACATTAGCTGAGCCCAACTGAGCATTTGTATAGATTTTTAAAAAGCTGAAGTGCCTGGTTGCTTTTTATTCTTTAAAAAATGTTTTTTTTTAATTTACATGCTTGTGTAATGCTTAACATCTTCCTTTTTTCTTCAAGACCTCGATTGGTATAATAACACTCTTTATTGGATTAATTCCATGGGAGAAGTTCAGACCTGGACATTGAACAAAAGGAAGGGCACCACTGAGGACACTTATGTATCTGACGTCAGAAATGCAAGGATGTTGGCCCTTGATTGGTTGGGTCGATGCTTGTATTGGGCTGGTAAAGCAAATACAGTAAGTATAACTGCACTTCTTAAAAGGAAAAATCCCCTAAGTCAACAATAAAGACTGTAAGGCAGTATTTGGGAAAATAATGCCTACTTCTTGCAACCTGAGATACATTTAGACCTTTGCTATTATAGTGTAGAACAAAGAGGCCTTTCTTTCCTTAAGTGATTTTCCACAGTTATACAAAAGTTTGGGGTAAAATGTTCAATAACATTCACTAATGCAGGATACTGAATTCACCAGGTGCAAAACAGGCAAATCAAATATGCTATCAACAGTTTTGTTGGATTCAACATTGTAAAAATAAATGAAGATCGTGAAAATGGAGGCTGCCCTGTTGATCTCAGCCAAGAAGTAGATGGACTTTATTTTAATCAAATTTGGCACTATTTGTTTACACAGAGATTTTCAAGGTTGACCTCTGTTCTGTGACATTTTGCAGATCACTGCAGTTAAAAAATAATTACAATTGCACTTTGTACACTCTTATATCAGGAACACTGACATGTGAATTATTTAAAAGGTATCTGACTTCAAAATTGTAGTGCTAATTTATGCAGCGCTGTCAAATTATGCCTTTCATTTCTTGTAAGTGCAAAGTCAGAAGCTGTTTTAAAAACTGGAGCTAGGAGGCCAGATTTCACACTGCCTTGCACCCTCATTTACACTTGTGAATAGTGAATATGAAGTGGGTGAGAAATTCTGTCAGACAGAAGGCTGCCAAAACTGGGAAAGCTAAGGGAAAAAGCTATTTCAGCTTTTTTCTTTTGTTACTTTCTGGCAAAAATGAACTAATAATTTTGCATTAGTTTTCATCCTTTTACTTTGAATGCAAAAGGTTTAGGCTTTGAAAGCCTAAGGCTTACACAGTCTTTTGATAAACAGCTGTGGAAAAGTCACTAATGTACACTCAGCTGATCATAGCTGCTGATTTAGATGTGATGCTAAAGTCAATTCTTTTGTCCCTAGATTTACAGAAAATCACTATGGGGAGGCCATATAGATGTTGTGGCTCATGTTGTGTTCCCAGTGAAGGATCTAGCAGTGGATTCAGTAAATGGCTATTTGTACTGGGCCACAATGTATTCAGTGGAGAGTACAAGATTGAATGGAGAGGAGTATCTCATGTTACAAGAGCAGCTACAGTTTTCGGGTAAACAGGTGACTGATTTTCAAATTTTCTTTCTTTTTGAAGTGGTGGGGTGGAGAGGTGGTGTGTGTTTTACTATTTAGATCTCTTGAATATAGTCGGTGTTTATAGTTGACAAAATTGTGGTTGTAATGCCGCTCCTTCCTGCATGTGAAAGGTGCTTCCTCTTTCCCAAATGATTTAAGTCTAACGGTCACTTCTGGCTTTCACATCAAAATATGGAACCGGAGCTTCATAGCCTCTTTTGTGATGTTCCCCAGCTTGCAGGACCTGACAGGGCCAGTTTTGAGGCTTAGCACTTGCCAGGGCACCAGGGTTGCACTTCAGGTTGCAGAGGTGCTGCTGCAGAAGCAGGCTTTACCTGTGGTGATGAGAGAAGGGGCATGGCATCTGCCCCTGCTGCAGCCCGGCACAGCTGGTTGCTGCTGCTGCCACCACAGTGCTGGTGAGGGTGCCACATCTGCCACTGACAGTCTCCATCTTGCCTGGTCCTGTCCCTCGTGTGGTGGCAGGAACAGCAAGCCCCACACCTCGAGGATTGTCAAGGCACTCCTTCCCCAACCCACCCCTTCCTTTCCCCATCCTCTCTTTATCCTTTTCATTATCCAAGTCAGACACAGGCCTGGTCCCAGCTTGGCCCCTCTTGCTTTGCTCCAGGCTCACGAGGAGCTCCAGAAGGCTGTGAAGAGGCTGGTGCCGAACAGAGCGGCTCCTCAGGGAGAAGGGGGCTTCTTGCAAGAGCGAGTAAAGACATTGGACAGTGTAGGGGAAGAAAGGGACAGGGGACTATTTTTTTAGCTGTATTAGGGTGGAGAGTGGGTCCCATGCAGAAGTAGAAAGGAGAGGGAAAATAGAGATGCTATTTCCACTTATAGCTCACCTATAGCAGAGGTCCTTTAGTATGTGGAAGCTCATTAGCTCCCTTTCCCTACTTGGAGACATTTTGTTGTGTTCTGAGGCCTGCACAGACATCCTCTCTGTCTCTGCTGACCTCTCTCTTGCCTTTTTTCTCCATTCATCTCTTTCTGAGGTCCTATCAAGTCTCTTAAAAACTTGGTTCACTGCTGGCTCCTCATAGATCATTGTTGTCTTCTCCAAATCCATCCTGCCTCTGCCACCATGTGAGATTTGACCTCATTCTTGGTAGGTGGAATTTGGTGTTGCCTACACAATGGAAGAACTCTGACATTGAGCATTCTCCTCATGAAAAGATCTGTCAGGGTTTTAGCATATGCCTACTGTCCTTCCTTCCTTCCTTCCTTCCTTCCTTCCTGCCTTCCTGCCTTCCTTCCTTCCTGCCTTCCTGCCTGCCTTCCTGCCTTCCCTCCCTCTAAACTTTTTCCAGGCTGTGTGCTGAGCAGGTCAGGCTGAGGGACCATGCCATCCATTGGACTGCTTTTAGTCTACGGCGTCTCTCTGTAAGAAGAGCTGAATGCTCCACAGCTCAAAGCACAGCCTGTGTGGGGTTGTACCCTCTGTCCCGAGTGCTGGAATGAGGCGTAATTCGACTGCCGTGGAACAGGTCAGCACAGGTAAATTATTTGCTGCAGCAGCTTACTTTAAAACACAGCTCTTGATAAATAAGCCTTTGTTTTTATTCCATCTGTCATGCAAATTGTGCTCCCATTTTACCAGAAGCCAGGTTCTCTATTAAAGACCCTTTCCAGTTTTAGAGTTCTATCTCTCTTGGTTAGCTTTGCATCATTCCCCAGAACATTTCACTTTCCTTTCCTGAAAGAAAAGAATTTGGTGTTTCTCTGATTATAAAAAAAAAAGCCAGGCCTAGTTTAGTCCATGAAAGGGAATTAATATTCAGACAGGCCAGCTAATCTTGATGCCATGATGGTTTTTTTGCCTTTTCTTTTATATCCCTTTTGTATACCTTTTTATAACTTTTGTATTCTTAGTGGTTTTTAGCCTACATTCTTATACTTATCTGTCAAGCTAGGAGACTAAACATCTTAGAAGTTTCGTAGGTAGGGATCAGAATGCCCCAGACACCAAGGTTCTCTCCAGAACACATTTTGTAAACTAAGACAGAACCATCCAGGAGAAGGTTCCTTGGGGAGGGGGGCTCACTCGAGCCTCTCATTGAGGAATCTTTGATAGATATGCCAATTGGTAAGACCTATAATGTGATACCCGATGGATTGTGTGCGTGCATTGCGGTGTGCATTTCGGCGCGTTCCACCTGGACATAATGCGCCTAAGGATCCTTAAAATAAATACAGAGGTAAAATCCTTTTTTCCCTTCTAACCATGTTTGATCCTTGATTTTAAGACCAGGAAAAGGCATCAATCTCACAGGTGTGTTACATTCATAAGGGCTTGGAAAGAAGGAGGGCAGGTTCTGGTGTGGCACCTACTGTACTTGTAAACCTGCATACAGAAGAGCTGTAAAACTTTTGTACATGAGAGAAGTGTCTGTGTTGCAGAGGATCAGAGTATCTTCCAGTACTAGTCTCCCTACCTCTGTGGAAGCTGGCTGGTGTGGACTGTCTCCATGGAAAGATACATGCTGTCCAAGCTCAGTGGCCCACTTGGACTCAGCACATACCTTCTGGATGATTTGTTGCAAAGGACTGACAAGTTCCAGTTTATTCTAAGTGGCAAACCTCAACTTCCTTGCCCTTCTCTTTTGATTCACTACGTGCTTCTCTGGATCGCCTCATGCTAACCTCAGATTTCTTGTTCTTGCTTTCAAGAAAGAACCTTGGCAGCAGTATGACTGCTTGTCTGGTCCTGTCATTTTTTTTTCTGCACCTTTCTCTATGTCAGTGATACCAGCCTTCAACCATTCACTTATTCACACCTCCTACAAACAAACATCTTCTCTCCTGCTTCTCTGCTGCCCTAATCTATGCACTGACTTCCTGAACTCAGCCTCCTGCTGTGATGCACACAGGCAAAAAGCCAAGTAAAAATGTCTAGATTGAGAAGTGACCAGTTATAGCTGACAGGTGTCTCTTTATTAAAACAAAACCCAGAATAAAACTATCAGAAAAAAGGACAGCACAATATTCTTTAATGGTGGAATTGCTGAGCTGCTCATTACTGTCTCAATATCAAGAGGCAATATGTTTGCACAGGTACTAATATGTATCTTCCTTGCACAACGAAGTCCTCGACCCGAAAAGAGCGCACCTTACCTCTGTATTAAAACACAGATGTAATAGTTATTTGCTGTTATCCAACAGTTAAAGCATGTTCTCCGCATATGTGGTTCTTACTGGTATTTACCACCTGTTTTTCTAATAAAGAATTGCTGTTCATCTGGATCTTCAGCAGTTTGTAGATGTACCTCCTTTTAGCTTGAAATCTGAATGCTAGGAATAGATGAGACTACTGTGAAAATGGCAGGTTTCCTAAACAAATACAAAGGCAGAGCTTTGAAAGTCTAATTTCTTTGGCAGGAACTAGGTCCCTTTATGGCAATTATTTTATTTTCTGATCAGTTGTTTAGCTCAGCTGGTGTGTATTGGTAGAGCTTGATTGATTTTAGCAGAGCTACTCTGATTTATTCCAACTTAGAATCTGACATAGATTTTCCAAAGCCCTTAGTAAGTTGTGTACACTGCACATTATGACTAGAACAAAAGTAATTTATAGGGGAGCAGCAAAGTGCATTATATGGAAGTGGGGCCAGGACCCTTTAGGTGTGGTTTCAATATTTATAGTCAAAAGGTATTTCAAATATCTAAGTTTATCCTACATCTTACGATGTTCAGTTACATTCCACCATCACAGATACATGTTGTGCCCAGAGACTAATACCTCTCATGAACTGGGAAATGTTTGCCTGTTTTTGAAGCATAACGGAAGGGAGGTGTTAAATTTCTGCCTAACTCCTGAAAATGAATAGTGCAAATATTTATTTGCCTTTTAATAATGGTGATACAGGGATCAGGAGAAAGAAGATGGACACGTCTATAGGACAATGTAATAGTTGCAGAAAAAAAAGTGGGGCAAGGAAGAAGGACCCAAATGTTTAAAAAAGCAACATACATTCAGGAAGATGTCTTTTGGTGTTGAGCATGGGAGGGAGAATAGGTAAATGGGATAAAATATAGCACAGCTCACTAAATATACACTTGGGGCACATACACGCTGTGAGATATTTTTAACAGGACAACCTACAGGAGCAATCATTCAAACCTTGATTTTCTGACATACAATGTCAACAGAAATATGTCAAGAATGTGATTACATAAGGAGCAACAGACAACTAAGTGATACAGCATTTGCTTTCCTGTCATCATCTTCTGCAGTTTATTAATGAAGAGTTAGGGAAAAAAAAGGCTGTTCCACTTACATACATAATGGAAATTTAAGCTTATAAAAGAATAGTTTCAACTAGTGTTTGCATGAGAAGTTTGAGAGCTGCTGGAAAACATGTTCAGAGAGGCCCCAAACAACTTGTAAGCTGTGCTAATGATATAAAATAGACTAAACTTGATAACATTTAGCAGACTAATTTATGGAAGCAAATACTTTTTTATTCATAGAACAGATTATTAAATGTCTGTTTTTTATTACTGTTGCATATGGTATTGAATCTGTTGTTTACTGCAGAAACAAGAAAAATCTATTTTGAACATTAGATCCTATTAAAAAGAAACAACAAATCTTTCACCTCACTTAAAGGAAGATGAAACATTGAAGTAATGAGCAGGAAGATTGTTTAATTTCCTGCACCCTTTTATTTAATAATAAATTATTTACAACAATTTAAATATTCAAATTTCCTGCTTAGTCAAATAAATGAATTAAAATTTTGCATCTATTTTCCATAGGTAATGCAACACATTAAATGCTTTTTGTATAAAATCAAAGCTGGAAAACAAAGACAAAAGATTTGAAATACTTCTTTCAAAAGGTGATTCTGACTTTCAGACTGGATATCACCCATGTGCTTCAGATAAAGAATGTTAAAATACCAGGGGTGTTCCAGAGATTTTGATAAGTAGTTCCACTAATCACTTGATACAGTATTGCCATGATATCTGAGGTACTCAGATACTCCAGGGGTGAACACTGTGACAGGTGTTAATAAAATGTTATCTAGAAAATCATCAGCTGCTATAAATAGGTGTCCACCAAGGACCTGACTATTTTGTAGTGCTATCTCTTTTTGTGTTAGAAAGAACATTCATGGTAGTAATGCTATTTTTGCCAATACTGAGCTACTCTGATGTTGTCTAGACAACTGTTATGCCTAAGGGCTCTTACCGCAGAAGTGAAGATGTGTTCAAATTGCTGTTTGGACTGGGTTTTTTTAGGTGGTTGGTGTAACTTTGGATCTCACCTATGGTTTTCTTTACTGGCTTGTGCAAGATAGTCTACATCTAAACCTATACAGAGCTTCTCTCTGCAAAGAAGGGTAAGTAGATGTATAACAGAGGTAAGGAAGTCTGTATTTTCTAGTTTTTGGAATACTCTTTAAGAAAAAAGATGTTGTCCAGTGCTGGGCACACTATCTGCTAATTTAACAAGAATAAGCCAATGATCACAGCTAGCTGATAGCAAACTACATGTTGTGATGGTTGGTAACAGAGTTTTACAGTGAGAGAAACACAGTGTGGAACCTCAGCTGAACTGAGGTCATGCTCATCAATTTTTAGACTTAGCTTTAGGAAATAATTGCTGCTTATTGTCTGTTTTGTCTTGGTATTTACAACACTTGACAGTTTCCAAGTGCCTGGAGCTCTGTGATTTGCTCATCTTTCATGAAGCTCAGGACTTGAACTGACACCACTTTCTCACCTGAGCAGGCTTTCCTCTTGATCATTCTGAACATGAAATGGCTGCATTATTCCTGAAAGGCAAAGTTTGAAAACACAAAACATAACAAATGATGTTTATGGGTTTGCTTGATTATATACTAAAACCTTGAGAAAAATGGTGGTTTGTTCTCTAAGTACAAAGTGTACAATGAGTAGTAGTTTGTGAAGCTATGTTTTTGCTCCCTTCCTTGTGGAGAATGCCATTATTTATTTTTTTTCAAGCATCAGATTAAACTTCTTAAACATAATTGAGCAGCATCTGTATTTACATGTGCTCACAATGTGGCAGGCTGGCTTTGTGTGGAATCAGCTGAATTTTCTGACTGATTTTAGACTTGCCATGACTAATAGTAAACACTTAAAGAATAAAAATATGTTGATTAGCTTTAGCTGGAACATACAGCTCCATCGTGAATAAATTGGCAGCCATAAATCATTGTCCCTGGCATGCCAGAATACAGAGATTAGAAGTAATCCATCCTAATGAACCTGATAGTGTGTCAAAGCTTTTCCAAATTTGTTTTGGATGGCAGGTGTCTAAGCTCAAAGACATTTCTGAGATGGCAAAATGATGCCTCTCACAACATACTTAATCTCCTACCCAGAAGATAAATTGGGACCTAAAAAGGCCTGTAAATTTTGACATAAAATATACAAGGCAGATTAAATCACCAGTGATCCCAGTGAAGAAAAATGTTAATAGAGCTTAATAAATAATGGAAGGAAACTAGCAGGGTCAAATAAATCTGGGTTCCTGATGTAATGAAATAGAATGAACCTCATGCTCTGAAGTAGACTTCACTGTTTCAGTGGAATTGCTGAGAGAAGGTGGGCTGACTTTTCAAAATACTAATTTTTCTGTGTCTGTGCAGCAGAATATTCAACCATTTTATAATTGTTTACCAATGAAATAAAGGGAATTAAGGCTTTTTTGTTCTTTCGGCAATGTTTCATATTCTGAAAAATGTTCTGCTTTAAAGAGCTTAAAGAAAACTTTTTGCTTTTTTTTCCTGCCTCCTACATGAGTACTAAGAATTTGAATTATAAGAAACTTACCAATATGTCAAACATTGCATAAGCCTGTTCTCTACATGTGTGCTATCATTTTGCTAATTTCACACGTTTCCACAGTTGTGGTAATGCCATCGTCACAGAATTTGCAGCATGGAGTACTTCAGAAATATCTCAGGGTGCACTGGAATACTACAGTGGTCGTCTGTTCTGGATTAATAGGCTTCGGTTCATTACAGCCCAGGAAGTCAATCAGAGCCTTAGCATTCCCTTCTCACAACCAGCAGAGTTTACAGCCTTTACCCTTGTTCACACATCACTTAAACCGTTGCCAGGTACATTATTTGCTTTATCTAAACTCCTCAATAAAGGTATTCACTGTCAGCCTGCAATTCTTCATTCTTGAAATTCTTTAGTCATTTGACAGAAGATAAGGACAAGAGGAACTTATTAATAAATATATCAGGATACACTTGATGCATATATATCACCTGATAAATACATCAGGATAATGTGCAGTTATAAAAGCTGATGGTATGGATATAGATAAAAAGAATTCATGGTGTTGTTATTTATTGTTTCTATTTAATGATGGTTTACAGAATTTATTTTAATGTTTTAAGTCACATTTCAACAGTCTACCTATTCCTCACATGATTTAGATTCTTATTATTTCTTCCATTTACGGACAGGAAACTTTTCTTCTACGCCAAAAGTGATTCCGGATTCAGTGCCAGAGTCTTCTTTCAGAATTAAAGGAAATTCCTCTAGTTTCCACATCATGTGGAGCCCCACAAAGGTGGAATGGGGAACTGTCTTTTACTGCGTGGGATCAAAAGCTCTGCAAGTGAGGACATTGATGCAATCCCTTCCTATTATCTACATGTATTACTGCATCTACTTGCTGATATATCTATTTTTAAAAAGAAATAGAGTTTGTTTCTGTTCCAGCATTTACAAATTGGTCAAGAACTAAACTAAATTGCAAACAGAGTGCAAGTTGTCCAGTTTCTCCACTACTGCGGCCAGCAGTGGCTCTGGGCTAGTGGCTGGATCATGAAGAGCCAGGCGAGGAGTTCACAGTGATCAAAGATTCGTGAGAAGGCCTCCCGCAGTAACTCAGGAACAGAAGGGTCCTCTGAGATGACAGTAGGACAGCCTTTGGCTGAATGTGAAATCTAGCCTTCATCCACCCTTAACTTTAGTGCATTTGGCAAGCTTTACTTTAAATTCAAAGGGCAGATTGCTGGTACGTTGTTACACATCACTACAATGCCACAGGAGTTGGTGAAACAACAACCATTCACAGGAAGAGAAGCAGTGTTTTGATTTAGTTGACCAGTTTGATGAGGGAATTTTGGGAAACTGAAGTCCTTTCTGAGCAGAAAAAGAGTCTTGCTTTATTTTGTTCTATTTTATTCCATTTGCAGTTTCTAGAGAGTGAAGGATGCCTCCATCCCCATAACCTGTCAGTGCCATCCTACCGAGTGGATTGGCTGGAACCATTTGCACTCTTTGATTTTACTGTCACGCCATACACATACTGGGGCAAGGCACCAGTGACATCTGTATCCCTTCGAGCCCCCGCAGGAGGTACTAAAATTTTAAATCTTGTTCCTCACATGTAGTGGGTACTGGGAGCAGCTCAATGTCAGCAAGTGAAACCCTGGAGAAGGATGAGCAGCTTTCAGAGCTAGTCAGCTGCAGGTAGAGTTGCAAGGACATGTTTCTGAGAATCTTTGGCAATTATCTATTGCAAACATACATGCAGACAGTTGAAGTAATAGAACTCAGAACAGAAAATACAGGACAATATATCCCCCATGTGCCTGTGACTACAAGCAAGAAAGAGAAACTGAATTCATTACCATGAACACAAAAGGCTGCATGCAATATCTTAACCACTTACTAGATTTTTAATAAATATTATGCACATTTTACTCTTGCTTCAGTGTTTATTTTTGCTCTTATGCACGTCAAAATTAAGTTAGCTAAAATATAGTGTTGAGTGACAAGCACTGAGAAAGCTTATGAGATGCAGCAGATTTTATAGTGAATAGGAGAGGGGATAGAATATGGTCTGTGTTGTGAAAATTTTTACAGCCCCATAGTTACATATAGGACTTGGCTAAATAGATATGTCCCAATCTCAGTGCAGGAGTGCATTTTTTCTCTGTTTATACAGCTCTTTCTTTTGGTTAGGCAAGTTAAAATCAGAAATCCACACACCAATGAAAAACAGAAAGGAATTATCATGAAGTTTTAGATAATCTTCTGTAGTTTACACCTCACCAATTGCTGTATGTCTCTATCATCATTGGGGAAGTAAAGCTCAGGCTCAAAACTAGAAGAGTTAGTTATGACGTAGAGTTTGTGTTTTAATAGGATTATTTTGTTCTGTGGATTTTATTTTTTTATACAGTTCCTTCAGCACCTAGGAACCCTAGAATATATGTGTTACAAAATAACCTACTTGACAGTGATGGGAAAGTCCTTGTGGAGTTCAGGTGGGACAGACCTGAGAGGGACAATGGAGTATTAACTCAGTACAGGATTTACTACCAACTGTTGAATCAGAGCAGCACTGCTGGCACTTTCACAGAGTGGATTGAAAGCCATGTTAAACCCACCCAGATGCAATTTTCTCTCAAGGATGTGCTTCCCAGCCTCACAGTAAGGTTTCAGGTATGAAAAATGACTAAGCTTGTCTCGTGCTAGATGGTAGATACTATCTGTGCAGTCTGATGTGTTTGCCTGGGAGATGTTTTTTTGGCTTGGGGCAAGAGCTTGTGGTTTCTGCTTGTAGAACTGCTGATTTTCTGAGTCACCCGTGAATGCCTGGCTTAACCTTTTTTGTATCATATTGTTTACTGAATGGTGAAGCCCAAAAGAAACTTTTCTAGAGGTTTCCCCAAGCCACTGCTAAAACCTGCAAGTTGAACACAGATTCAGCTGATCTGGTGGAGAGTGACAGGGTTTTTGAACAGAGACACAGTTTGGGAAACGCAAGGACTCACGTGGCTTCCATGGAAAGAGGCTTCCAGTTCAAAACTTGTCAAGAAGTTGTATTTTCATTGTGATAGAAGTTTTGGAACATACAGAAAGTGTGCTTGAAAGGCAAGTTAAAAGCATGAGAGCGTGTAATAGACCAGATACTAATAGTGGAGAACACCATGTTGGTTGCAAGGGCAACAAATAGTAGGAATTTTTCCAGGCTGGGAAAGGAAACCAAAAGACTGTCTGGAGTCCTTTGAGCTCTAACTGTTAGATGCAGCACGGATTGTCAATCTCTGGGCCACTGCTTAAAATGCTCTTCACAGCCACAGTCCCAACCTGAATGTAGCCTTTGAACTGACCAGCACGGCCTTATGTCAAACAGAGCACACACTTATGTTCTGAGATGAGCAGGCAGGGGTTGTGTCTCTATTGACGCTACAGGCTCTCAAATGCAGTCCTTTATTCTGTTATTTAACGTAAGTATCAATCTCCTGTCCCACAGGTGCACGCCTTCACCTCTGTAGGTCCAGGACCTTTGTCTGATGTGGCAGAGAGGAATTCATCAGGTATGGATGATTTAGTTGACATCTCATGGTTTGTGTGCAATAGCTGGTGAAAATGTCAGTACAAGAATTTGGCAATCTGATAAATAGCCTCCAATATTTTATGTGACGTACAGAAGACACAACAGAGGAAATGGTTACATCCTCTGATATGAAAGATTAACACATTCCTTATCATTAGACTAAATTTTGGGAATTTCAAGCCTTTCCTAAAAACTATGCTAAATTACCTTTTTTTGTGCAGCTCCAGGCTAGCATGGAACAGTAGATTTTCACCTGTAGCCTGTATACTGCTAGAGATCATAAAATATTTCTAATTAGGCTGTCAAAGTTAACCAGGAGAGTTAGAGATTCACTAGAGATCATAGGCTATTTCTAGTTTGGCTGTTAAAGGTAATTAAATGAGCAAATCTGTTTTATTGTGCTTAAATTTGTTAGGTAAGCGTTCACAATGCCACTGAAAATATCTCAGTAGTTTAATTGTGATGACAAGAGGGCATCTCATTATTTGTTTACTGTGGCATACACCCAAATAGAATAAGTTCAGACCCATCATTTATTTGTATCTCATACTTGCTTTTCTTATCAATGACTGTGATTATCTAGAATGGAGTTTTTTTGGTGAATTCTGCTTTTCCTTCCAGATCTTTTCCCTACCCCAACTCTAATAACCATTTCTGCCAACAAGTTGTTTCTTACTGACATAGACAGTAGTCGTACTATATGGGAACTTTCAGCAAAGACTAATGTAAAGGACATCTGTTATACTGCTAATGATGGCAAAGCATACCATATCACTGAAGATTCTCTTTTTATTCTGAATATACAGAATGCTTCAATGTTTCAGGTATTCCTTTGTTCACTTCCTTACTTGAGAGAATCTAGGAAAGTACGTGGCCATTATTGTCATTATTTTATGGCCAACTGTGTTTTTTGAAAAAGTAAAAATGACCAGAGTATGCCATTGTTGAAGTTGTCTCATTAATCATAAATTATTTTACTGACATCTTCTTTGCTGATATTTTATCAGATGTTTAATTTGAAATTTACACTAGTAAATAAAAGAAGTTTATATTTTGTATCACATTTAATTTAATTTAATTTAATTTACTTCTTTCTAATTTCAAGAATATGGAAGCAACAACTGATATTTGTGAAACAATAGTTTTGATTTGTCTAAAAATATTGCCAATCCATGACACATCTTTATATTTTGACTTCTACTTCCCAAGCAGACATTTTTCTTTCAGAAACAAATTGAATTTCCTAATGTCCTAACATCAGGTTGGAAAACTCTGTCCTTTAAAATTTTTTTCTTAAGTTTTTCAAAGATGCGTATCTTCACAAAGTCACAGCCATCACAGTTGACTGGATTGCAAGACATCTCTTTGTTGCCCTGAAAACACCACAGAATGAAACTCAAATATTTGTTATTGATCTTGAGCTCAAGAAAAAATCTCTAAAAGCCTTGAACATGCGTCTGGGCAAAAGTAATTCAACTGTATCATCTCTGTTGTCCTATCCTTTCTTAAGGTAAGGCACATATTATTAATAACTTTTTTAAAGCAAATTTTAGACATGATTTTCATCAAAACTTGAACTGTTAAGGACCAAAAAGGCCTTTTTAAAGTAGATGAGTTTTGGCATTATGTAAATCTCAGAAATTTTTGGATGTAGTACCACTTTAGTACTGCTAGTTGACCTTGGACATATATAATTTCAAAAAGATGTCTGTATTTGAGTAAAGATTTCAAATTATGCTTAAATACTGATAGGTTCTTCTATGTAAGTAATGCAAATGAAACTCAGCACGAGACAACAATATTTTTATAGTAACCATTTTATCCAGAATAGTCAGTTACTGTGGCCTTCTGTACAAAAATAATCGTTTGGCACCTGGAATCACTTTGCAATTACGCTGCTGTAGTTAACTGGTTTTAAATGTTTGGGAGATTTGTGACTAGTTACTCAGCTACTCAGACTAGGATTGCGTTTCGGGTAGGTTGCTCGGGTTGAAGTTTTTCTACTGAAAGCAACGCTTTTTCTTTGCTAGCCGCTTGTACTGGATGGAAGAGCTTGATAATGGCAGCTGCATGTTTTATTACGATATTCTGAATAACACCGTGCACCACATCTTGGGACACGGATTGGTAGAAAAACAGATGAGGAACTACTGCACCTGTAACGTCGCAGAAGCGGAGCTAGGAAGACCTCTGAGTATAGATTTGTCTGACTCCAAGAATCCCCAGCTGCTTTTTATCAGAGGAGGAGATGAAATATGGGCCTCGGATGTGGATGGTTGCCACTGCTGGAGAATTACCAAAATACCAAGCATTCAAGGTCTGAGCACTCTTTTATTTTTCTAGGTAGTTTGTGATTCTTGCTGTCTCTTACTTCAAACAACATTCATTTCTGAAAATAGCATTCATTGAGCACTTTGTTTTTTATAAAACTGATTCCTCTATAGTCAATCTGGACAAAATGTTTGTGTTCTGTGTTTCCAGTTGTGTACCCTGTTATACAAATGAGGAGAAAGAGCAGTGTGAGGATATTTATTGATGCAAGTATGTATTCCAGTAAGATGTAAATCAAAAGAGATGCTACGGCCTCGAGTGCTACTTGTCAATAGATTTCACTTAGAATATTAATACATTACTTTGCTAGGGTTTCATATTAGCTACACCTATTGCAGTTTATCTCAATGAAAAGATACAATAACAACTTATGCCTGAAAATGGCATTGCAGACTTCAACATGTGGGGAAGGTACTTCATGCGGGTAGGGTCTTGTATGACATATTATCCATGTTTCACTTCTCGTGATAATAACATTTACTCTTGGTTACTCGGTTTTCAGCTCAGTTCTGGAGGCGTGCTGGTAAAGCTGCTCTGTTACCAGGGGAGCTGTCTTACTTGTTCCTGGGAGATGGCACATCACGGTTGTTTTCATCTTGGAAAAAAGAGCAAAGTTTTTTTAGACAGCTCTTGCTTTTGTGTTTTATGTCTTGTGTTTGTTAATTGAATAGCAGTTCTCATAGTTATGGATAATAAAACGCCTTCAGATCTACATTTTTAAACTGGAATAACAGCATCTCAGCTTTATGAGACCCACTGGAAAATATCAGAAATCTCTTCTCAAGGGGAGGTCTTCGAGGATACAGTATGGCCAAGATACCTATATTGACTCACTGTGAATACAAGCACCCGTTTGCTCTTGTAAAATCATCTGCTCAGGCTTGATTATAAAACTTAACTATGCAATGTTTTCCTACAGGTAATAAAATTGGCAGCTTGACTGCAGATAACAAATTTATATACTGGACCGCTGAAACAAAGGAGTACACTGAAATTTGGCTAGCAAATAAAGAAAGTAGAAGACACTTTCTTCACAAGAGAGCAAACCATACGCTGAAAATCTTAGCTTACAGCTCAGCAGCACAATCGTATCCAGGTAGAGGGGATCTGGCTTGTTTTGTGAATGTAACCAATTTATTTCAGAGCATGTATTTAAGTTGCAGATTGTGCTATGTGTATTTGTGTAAAGTATGCTTCATGGATTCAGGTACCTTCTACAGAGAAACAATTTGCACATTTTTAAAAGGATGAATATAAGGACTGGCCTTCTCTTAGATATGGTGGAAGGTCATGATGATGAATATTGCCCCAGTTTGTTAATGGCAAACTATGCCTATTTTCAAAGTTGTGTCAGATCTGGAGATGTAGAAAAGGTGGTGCACATTACAGCACAGAAAAAGAGCAAATATGCTCCACAGTGTTGTAGCAAGAATTTGATTGTGATCCCTGTTATGACACAGATTTCTGAGTTTGTTCACAAGTACGTAAAACTGAAAAAAAAATCTGTCCTTCCAAAGACAAGGAGAGATGAAATCTGCTTATTAAAGTGATTTATAAAGAAGTACTCAAGAGACAATTACAGGTTACATTACAGTAGACCCAGGCCTCTCTTAGAACTCCTAATATTTTAAACAAACTATTGTAGAATGATAATGAAAGAAGTAAAACATTAGTTTTAACAGAAAATTAGGATTCATGGTACCTATAGGGATTATCTTTGTAAATGCAGAGGTTTAGAAAATCTACTAGCATGATGAATATATTCAAAATAATTCTTGAACTCCAGTTTTGCATGAAAAAATGGCAAATATACAAGAGAATATTTTAATGAGATGGACTTCTTTGGAATAAAAAAATTCACATTCTTTTGGGTAGCTGGTACAGTCACGCCTGCCTGCAGCTGCTCTGACCAATGCTCAGGCCATTCTTGCCAGCACTTTGGGCATGTTTGTTCTCATGAGATCTGTGTGGGCTTGGCATTGGTGCAGGAGCTTGGTTTGGCCCTGGTACAGAATGTGCCAATCCCTATCCCCAGGGACAGGGTTTCCTGCAAGAGCTGCAGGCTTAGCTGGTGCAGAAAGGGAAGAACCAAATTTCAGTCCAAATGGATTATTTCTACGCAGAGATCCCCACAGAGACTTTCTAATTTACATTATCTGCTGCAAATATATTTGGAGGAATATGCATGAACCTGACTTTGGTAGGAATGGCAGGGTTGGTCACTTTGGAAGAAAAGATCTTGACTATGAGGTCAGTTGTTCTGGCCTAAGGGCAAGCATTCGTCCTTGTACCTTCTTCCCTGTGCACATGCCTAAACTTCTTCCTTCTTAGCAGGAAGACCATTTAATATATTTTTATTTTGTTTTTGGAAGTGCTTCAAGTGATGAGGAATTTTCTTTTGTTATGTTTTGGTAAC
Source organism: Struthidea cinerea (assembly GCA_013397865.1). Lineage (NCBI taxonomy): Eukaryota > Metazoa > Chordata > Aves > Passeriformes > Corcoracidae > Struthidea > Struthidea cinerea. The sequence continues at coordinate 298,538 of VZTI01003033.1, read as the reverse complement.
TGTCAGTGTAGTTTTCTATTGTTTTCTCCCTACAGACTCCTTTTCTGCCTCCCAAATTTATCTCTCCTTACCACGTTACACATGGAAAGCTGTTTGGAACAAAAAGCAGATAACATTTAACTGCTAGAGAAAGGCACTGTCTATTCTGCATATCTGTCTTTCCTGTAATAGGCAAGTTTGGGCTCGTCAATATGTACTGCCCTTGACAACACAGCACTACAATTTGCATTTCCATCTTCTACTTCAAGAAGAACCTAAATTCTTTATTAAAGTTGTATCTTACCAAAGAGAAATGAGAGTTTCTTTGAGGGCCACTATTTTTGTGTCCATGAAAGTAATCAAATAAAGTACTTTCAGGTGGGATTTTCTCCTGTTTCTCTTTGTGAAAGCAGAAAGAATACTTTGTAGTTATCCTTTCTCATAAGAATGGTGGTAGAATCCCAAGGATGTTTGAATTGGTCCAGCCATAATTAACATTTTTTTAATAATTTCATGTCTTTCCTAGATAAAAGATGCCTGATTCTCTTGCCAGACACTGAGAAACCTACTATCCTTGCTACGACTAACACCAGTTTTACATTAAGCTTGCCATCTGTCACACCACAGAAGCTATGCCCTGGCATATCCCAGCCTACCCCGACATACCTGGTATTTTCCAGACAAATGACAAACAACTGTAGGAACTCAGGATACTGTTTGTCTGCTTCACAGCAAAAAACATTGGTATGGCTATTTCACACTGAAATGCATGGGATATCACATATAAACAGGGAATGGGATATCACTTCTAGTAATTTTATGAACCGTTCTGTAGCTTTCTGTCAGTGAGTTTTTCCATTTCTACATCCCAAAAGTAACTGTCCTTTCTCTCTGGTATTTGGTAAGTGGTAGATACCTTGGTTTTCCTTTGTGCAAGTACCCCTCTACTTTTTGGCTTGTTTTTTTGGTATGTTCTTTCTTTTCTGTAGGGACATATTACTGAAGCTGTGATTTTAACATTCCTTTTTTAAACACTAAAGCGTATTGCAATGCAGAAACACTACTATGTTACTTTTTTAACACACATTTCATTGACAGTTTATTGGGTTGACATATGACTCTTTTCTAAGAATGCATGTTTATTATCTGATTTTGACTTACAGGAATATCAGGGTCCTATTGCCGTCTTAGACAACCTACAGCCATTTTCGAGTTATGCCATACAAGTTGCAGTGAAAAACTACTATTCAGATGAGGAAGCGCTGCCTGTGGGAGAAGGCACAGTTGGCACAACTCTATATGGAGGTTTGTTTCATATTTTATTCTGATTTTGAACAGAGTTCTCATCTCAGTTAGAGAAAGGTGTGTGCAAGTTTGGGTTGTAAATCAGAAAGCAGACAAATAGTCTGCTTAAAATGTAACCTGTGTAGATCTTCACAAGGTTTTGGCAAGCAGACTTGATGAATTTGTAAGATTCATAAGACACATATATATTCTTTAATGCTTTGGCTTACTGGCTTCCTGAGGAAAGATAAATTATGGCTGAGAGTGGCTAAACAGTTGCAGTTTCTGCCTTGGACCACATCTTTAAATAAGTTGTATTTGAATGTATATGTAACCACATATTCATAATTCATAAGACCAAAATGTACTGCTTCACCCTTTACAGATGAAGGCTTAAAAAAAAATAGTAAATGATGTATCTGGACAACAGGTCTATGATCGGAGTGACATTTTCAAAAGTAACCAAGTAAACATGTTGTCTGCAGAATGTTCACTGGGTATCACAAATAAAGTGGTTTACACAGTTAGGAGAACATTCAAATGATGGCAGGAGGGGATCTGTAGGTGTTAATTTGATTTTGGGCTTTTGTTAATGATTTGGATGGTATAATGGGGAATATTTATACACACACATACCTAAATACCTGTATGTGTGTATGCAAGTAGGCATACCCAAACACAGGTCATATTTGCCTGTGGCTTAGTGAAATGCAATGTGCTAAGGCACCTCTTGGCTTTGTGTTTCTGTGGTTATGTATGTTTAAATGTCTGTGCTATGTATTCATTCAGCATTCAGATTTTTTCCCTTGGCTTGACGTCATTCTCATAATTGCTGTTTCTAAGAGTAATGCAGACATGTTTTGTTGTGAACCTGGCTGAAAAGACAACACTTTGTTTTTGCTTTCGGCCTGAATGACAACAGCCCATTTTCAGCTGATTTCAAGAATTTTGATGTGCCCTTTCAGTCCTTGTTCTTTGAGAATACTACAGTCTGATGCCTCCTGTGCTTGTAAATACCTCAATTAGGGCAGGAGGATGCTTCTACTCATTCCCTGCTTCACTCTACCTGTTTGCAGCTGTGGGGCAGCTACTGTGCCAGTTTCCTTGAAGCTCTTGACATCTTCCAGAAAGAGAGGGATCATGCAAAAGGTGCATGTTATGCTTTGCACGTCTTGCAACCAAACGCAATAGAACTACCTTGCTCAGTGCTTTTTCTTGTTTTGCATGTGTATCTTTGTACATGCACACTTGTACTTGTCTTCATGAGAAGCTGCCTTTGTGCTTCTCTTCAGATAATTTTCTCAGTGCTTCTGCTTGACTCACTTGCTGAAAACATGGAAAGCCATTACAAGAGGTAGCTATGCCCCATAGTATACATAGTGCTTGCTCTTCTGTAGTGTCAGTTTTTCTCTGTTGTGTCGGGTGTCACCAGCCGGTGTCAGCTTGATCCACATAAACCCTTCACTTGCGAGGCCATCAGGCACCTCTGTTAATTCCTAAGTCAGTGAGTCAGAATTATAGCCAAGTCTACAAGACAGCATGTCTGTGTTTTGCAGAAAGGCTGGGGAGGTGGTACCTTGGGATACTTCGTATTGAACTGGCTGGGATGTGGGAATGCTATGGCCCCAATCTTCACTGGTTTTCCTGCCTGTCTCTTGTCCTGCAGAGTTGGAGCAGTTCTTCTTTGAGAGGAGGGTAAGGGAGTGAAACTGAGAGGCACAGTAGCCCCTGGCCCTTGGGCACTGGCTCCCTTAGCCCAGCTGCCTCAGGGCTGGCTGTGCCTGACATAGAGCACTGCAGGCTGCACAGCTGTGCATGCAGAAATTTCTGTGACATGCAGTGAGGGAGCCACAGCAGGACTCCTAAGGTTTCCCCTTACCTATTTTTACCTCTCCTTGGTTTTTGGCTGCTTCAGAAGGTGATGAAACAACTGGAATTGAAGTAAGGACAGCCACCGCTGTGTTTTTCTTACTTTGCTCAATGTCTCTTCTCCCTAGTGATCAAGTGTGCCCAAGAAAACACTTTATCCAGGATACCTGGCAACAAGTACATGCCAGGAGTCCTGATTTCCTTTCTTCTTTCCTTACAGATGCACTATGTGGTTTCTTTAAAGGTTCATTCATAGAATAATCAGGCTCTCTTTTTGCCACCATTGTCCAGAGGAGAGCATCACCAGTGATGCTGCCAGTGGCTTCTCTTATGCACAGATCATTCCCTGTTTTTCGTCCTGGAAGCAGTCCCGTTTTTCCCCGTTAAAAACCCTCTGTTTAAGGTGAACTTCTTTTCATCTTTCAAATGAAAGTGAAACAAGAGGTGCAGGCATATTGCCAAGACCCTTCTTGTGGATCCAGATGTGCTATACTTTGGAAGTTCTCTAGTTCAACTATGCCGTTTTATTTCTCTCAACAGTCAGATCTCTTAGCATCTGCACCATCAAGCAAATAGGCTCACATCCCATGTGGATCTTTGAATATTGTGAGCCAGTCTCTTCTACCATGCTTGCAGTGAGAGGACTGGAGGCAATGGCCTTGAGCTGAGATAGGACAGTCAGATTAGATATTAGAAAAAATGTTTACGCTGTTTGGGTTGTCAGGCACTGGAACTGGTTTCCCAGGGAGGTGGTGGAGTCACCATCCCTGGAGGTGTTTAAGAGGCACCTGGTGTTGGGTGATGGGGTTTAGGGGTTACAGTGGTAGTGCTGGTTGATGGTTGGACTTAATGATCTGAAAGGTCTCTTCCAACCTTGATGATTCTATCTTCCTACGGATTCTATGGAGAAAAACAAAAAAAAACCACCCCCAAAACACCCAACAACTCTGGCCTTCGATCAGTAGATTTCAATTCTTTGCATGGGATTCCACATCTGTAATACAAAATTTGTGTGACACATTGATTGAATATGATTAAATACTATTGGGATGTGGCAAGAATTGACACAATTACTTCTTTGTATGGTAAACTGTGCCATCCTGCAGCAATGAACACTCTTTCAGTGATGAAACATAAAGGTAGCACATGGAATGGGAGACTGGATTGCTCCAGTCAAATGGAATTTTTCAGTGTCATGATAAAGTGAAACATGAATCTCAGAACAGGCTTCTCTAGTCGGGACAAAACAAAAAATCTGGATGAAAATCAAGTCTTAGACAAAAAGCAAACCAAACCAACAAAAAAACTCCTCGTCCCACCCCAGCTTACAAACCTTGAGACTAAATATATGTATCAACATTCAGAGCTTTACACAATTAGTTGAAAACCTTCCGGCCAGCTGTAAATAGAAGGTATATGTGTCCTGACACTTATGTTCTCAATTTCATGAATGTAACTGCTAGTTTAAATTGTAATCAGATGCTGCTAGAGCCTCCTGAAGTGTGTACACTATTTAACACCTCTGAAGCTGTGTGAATTCCCTCTGCCTTTCTCTCAATTCTCTAATGAAGTGAAAGAAGCTTGGAATAATTTGTGCTTTCCATCAAATAGCAAGATAGAGGGAATGAAAAAAAGAGGAAGACAATTAATGCATTGCTCTTGCCACAGAGTGTCACTCTTACTCCACACATGTTTTAGCTAGACAAATGAGAAATTTGTCTTCTTTCTTAGTCTAGTTTCTGTATTTTGCATTAAATAATCTGTAGTCTTTCTACTAGGATATGTATTAGAACATACGGACTCATCATTCTGATATGTCGGGAACATAAATAGTGTAATGACTTGTTAACTTTTTACCTATCTGGACAGCTCCATAGGAAATAAAGAATTTTTTATGCAGAGTAGGGACATGCCATATACCATTACAAAGTCTGTGATCTTAAAGCTTCAGAGGAAGGGTTGATTCTTCCGGAACAACCAGTGAGTAACCAGCTGGTATGGACATCTGACCAGCAACCCAATTGCTTCCTTATGCAGCTCAGCCAGACTCTGTATTTCTGAGTGAAATTGTAAATGATGGGAAATAATGCTTAGTTTTGGATTTTCTTCCTTCATAAGTTGCTGTTCAAGAAAAGACTTTCCAATTGGAATGGTGCAGGATTTTTTTTTGGTGTGTGTATCTGAGTAAGCACCATAGTAAACTCACATCTGAGACCCTGATTAGGAAACTAAGAGCAGGAATTCAGTGATATAACTATAAATGTAGAGGTATAGGATAGTAGCTGTTTTTCTGTTGTTGTTGGGTTGTTTTGGGTTTTTTGTCTGCTTGCATGGTAGGACAGCCAAGAAGATACTAAAAATATTTTGAACTTGTCTGCAGCTGACTGACTATATAAGAATATGATTTTTACATGTGTAGAGTTTCAGTCCTGTAAATGAATAATATTCATACACTTATAACCTTTTTTTCTTTCCTTGGTGACATTTTTTGACTTCTCTAAGAGGGCAGTTAATTTTTCTTTCTGTTTCAGTACCAGAGGCAGTTGACACTATTAAAACATTAGTTTTGTCTGACACCACCATCAACATATCTTGGAGTGAACCTCTGAAGCCAAATGGACCTCTTGAATCCATCCGCTATCAAATCTCTGTCAATTTATTGCCTCCTGTCCCAGCGACACCTGTACGAAAAAGTGAATTTTCAAATGGGATGCTTGCCTGGTCTGTCAGTGGGCTCCATCCTGGAACAAATAATTCATTCAAGGTATAACAGCAAGCAGTTTTACTGGTTTATTCAACCTGCAAATCTTTAGACTGCTCTTCTGTAAAGTAGACAAAAGTGTCCAATGTGGATTCATAAGACCAAAATGTACTGCTTCACCCTTTACAGATGAAGGCTTAAAAAAAATAGTAAATGATGTATCTGGACAACAGGTCTATGATCGGAGTGACATTTTCAAAAGTAACCAAGTAAACATGTTGTCTGCAGAATGTTCACTGGGTATCACAAATAAAGTGGTTTACACAGTTAGGAGAACATTCAAATGATGGCAGGAGGGGATCTGTAGGTGTTAATTTGATTTTGGGCTTTTGTTAATGATTTGGATGGTATAATGGGGAATATTTATACACACACATACCTAAATACCTGTATGTGTGTATGCAAGTAGGCATACCCAAACACAGGTCATATTTGCCTGTGGCTTAGTGAAATGCAATGTGCTAAGGCACCTCTTGGCTTTGTGTTTCTGTGGTTCTAAAACACTGCCTAAGATGTGGTGTGACATCTGCATGTCTGTGTAAGAGTGTGTGGCATTTTAAAAAGGTTGAGAAAGAGAAGGGACTTGGTAGAAAGCTAAGATGAGAAACTAAGAAGAGTCTTTGAGGAAGGGTACTCTGGGACATGAACTTTCAGCCTGAAGTTGCATAACCCTGCAGCTATGAGGCTCAAAATCTTTCTACACCTATATCTGTATTGCCTGAATACTGTCTTGTTCGAAAAGTTAGTCTTCCAAACACTCGGTGTTGCTAAAGCAAAGCTGCCTTTCCAACTGCTCTGGTGTTGAGCAGTTCATCCATTTCTTACTAGGTTCTTGCTTTTCATCCTGATGAGAACTGGTTTTCTGCAAGTGTTCCTGTCATTGCAAAAACTTTTGAGACTCCACCTGCACCTATCAACATAGTCCCCAGAAATACCAGTTTCCAGCTAGAATGGAGAGCTCCTCTGCACGTCAATGAAACCAGCTTCTGGTTTGAGCTGCGTAAGGTAAAAATACCTCTAAATTTTGGAGTGGGTTTTTTTCAGATCAGAGAAAATTTAACCTACCCTGTCCTGGTAAGCAGGACAGGGTGGGTGGCAGGATGTACATGAAGAGTCTCAGTGGATAATTTGGGCATGGTGATGTCAGTCTTAGCTGCTCAGCAGGGGCAGGATGGAGTCAGTGTTTGCCAGGAACAAGGAGGAGTGCAGCTGTAGCATTTAGTGCTCCATAGTGCCAGAGGACATCCTGGATGACCTCACCAGAATTCCTCCTGAGTCTCCTGTTTCAGCAGTCCTATCCGTGTTTCCTCACTGCCCTGCCCCAACTGGGTTTGCAGTTGCAAATCCTATGTCTGCCCTGCACAAGAAAAAGAAGAAAAGGATTTTCAGAAGGCTTTATTAACTACAACCTGGTATCTGGGATCTATTTTCCTGTGATAGAGGTTAGGAGAAAATGCCGGAGAGAAGACCAGCTCCAAGGAGTACGGAGTAAGCGCTGCAGTGACAGCAGCATGCATGGAAACTTCAGAGTTCAACACCTGAACCACTGGATGCACAAAAAGTCATGGGCTAAACTGGACCACGCAGGTTCTTTACTGTAGAGAATCAGATTTATTAGGCCTATACCAAACATTTCCCTGCCCTAAAACAAATGTCACATCACAATTCCACTAACCCACCTCCTTTCAACTGCATCATGGCAAGCTGAACTCATGGGCATGTCACGATGATCCAGAAATATAAGGGCAAGGCTCCTTTTGGCTGCATAAAGCAGGCACTTAATCTGTTGTTCTTTGTTACTGCCAAGGCTTGTAGGTCTCCTGAAAACAAAAGAAGAAAACTAGGGTTTGTGTCCTTGGTCTCTGAGAGGACAAAGTCCCATGGTTGAAACAGCACCTGCGTCATATTTCCACTATGATATTAAGAGGTGGCAAAGTAGTTAATCTACCCAGGAATAGAACAGTGACACACCTTCAGCAGAGCAAGAAAGTTGACCGTAATGATATTTTATTTTTCTAGTGGCCAACAAAAAGTGACTGGTTTTCTCCTGCGAACACTTTGTGCACAGGAAATCTTGTTTACACGTGCAACCTCACAGGAACTCTTCCTTGGACCAACTACTTTGTAAGAGTAACAGTAGTTTATGTTACAGGAGCGAAAAGCACTTCCTCTTCAACAAGCTTTAAAACTACAGGTAAGCACTTAATGCAAGATAACAAGATTTTAAGACTATTTTCAGGATGTGAACATCAAATGTAATACTTTCTAGAATTTAGCAGGCAATTTTCTTATACTAAGACCCAATAGTTCCGTGTGTTTGAAAAATGAATAACACAATACCATACCTTCAAAAGTAATAGGGGGAAAGAAATGAGGTTCATTTCCAAGTGGAGCAGAGGAAAGAGTGAGGGGAATTGAAATGAAAAGCCTATAATGCAAGTGAACTCATTACTGGTGAAAAGCTGCATGAGAGCAAAAATTTTGGAATTTATCCATCACAAAGAGAAGGCCAAGGATTCATTCTCTATGAAGATTATTAATGTAGATCCTCCTTCCTTTTGTATGTGTAAACGCCCATGTGCACATCAGATTTTTCTCTGTACCTGTCAGCCCTTTGTCATGCTTCAAATACATTTTAAGGGTTCTGTTTCTTCCCCTGTTTGGCTTAAGCTGGTGTTCCCAGTAAGCCAGGAGTTCCTAAAAGAGCAGAAGACTCTAAAAACTCTCTACAGTGGGAAAAGGCTGATGACAATGGAAGCAAACTGACCTACTACATCTTAGAAAGCAGGTAAGCAATGCATGATGCACTTTTCCCATAGGTAGCAGCCCAGAACAAATCTGGCTTTGCAGGGGTTTTCAGGTTGGCTCCAATGGGAAGAATTAAATATATATGATACAAAAGACCCTTCTCATTGGGATCTCTTTCTTCGATAAACCAAGTACCCATAATTTCCAGAAATTCTGGGAAAACATAGAAGGAAATATACACTAACAAAATTTTCAGAGAAATCTTGACATACAATTATATATTTGGATCTATGTCAGTGAATTAAAAGTTCTAGAGATAATTTCAAATCACAAATCTCAGCTTACATGTAGTATGTATTTTTGGCTAAAAAATATGTATAAATATATTAGTGTTCAGAGGACTCAAAGAAGGTGTTGCGACATTGCCAGAAATAAAATATTCCCACCCACGTGGGATGACTGTATAATTTTTAAAGTGCTCTGTCATCAAATACTGATTGCCTGGGCTATACATGTCGCACTAGAGTGCCAGCTCACACTTATTTCTGCAATGGCATTGGAAGGGCTGACTGGGCAGGTTAGAGTATATTGCTGTGGGCAGTCACTTTGAACTTCTAATTTTTTGACCATGACTCTGGAGAGATTTCTTTAAAGCAGTCAGTGCAAAGCTTTATTAATGTATTATTTCAAAATTAGGAAAGTCCATCTTCTGAGATATTCCAGTGATTGTTTGAAGTCATTACTGATGGAGGGAAGCAATTTTCTAAACTCAGGCATTATGTCTTTCTCTGTGCTTAGGAAAGCTGAGGACTGACAGCACTCTGGAGCTGGAAATGCTTTACCTATATAAGTTCTCACCCAGGCATATTTTCCTGGTGCTGTAAGCTTCCTACAGTTCTGTGAGCATGCAGGAGCACTGACCTGCACGCTCTGAGAAAACAATGATTTTGATATGCCAACAGACAGTCTGTACCTGGTGTTTTGCAGATGGATAAGGAAAGGTTAGTCACTTGGCCTGTGCCAGGGCTGTGCATTAGCTCTCTGTTCTCCAGACTCCAGTTTCTTATTCATCTCTGGAATCATAATGCATCACTGAGGTGATCTTTTAATGAAATAAGCTTTTATCTTGCAGTTTGAATGTACACATGCAGATATTTTTGACTGAATTTCACATCCGGTAGAAAAGTGTTAGGTCAGTTGTACAACATATAAGAAAATATTTGCCTAACCCTTTTAAGCAACCTCTGTTTTCCATACAGCTCTAGTGGCAACATGTACACACCAAGGACATGAACATATAGTTTTCCCATGTCTTTCTGTTTTAGAAGTGTTTGACGTTTTTTCTTCATTAAAGTGTGTTGGGAGAATGAGTGACATGCTCATGAAGGTCATTTCACATGAGGTAGTACGGTGTTGTGTGACATGAAATGATATTTCAGATATGGCCTTTCAAGTTTAAGTACGTGGTCTTCTTTTGGTTGGTGAATAATCAGCTCTGAATTTATTGTGAGCAATCAATCTCAGTCCAATGGGGAAATGAAGAAACACACCCAGCAGTCAGCAGATACTATGGGAAAGTGGCTAGCTAAAGAATGGTATCTTCCCTGCCAATTCCTTGCTTCCTGTTTAGTTTGTGAAACCTGATGCACAAGAGACACTGAATTACTCTGGGTCTGGGAGAGCAAAAAGCTCAAGCACAGTAGAAAAAAAAAAAGTTTTGGGTTTTTTTTTTTTTTTTTATTTTCAGGAAGCTGAATAAGAAAGTTTTGAAGTCTTGGCTGTGAGGTATACAGGGAAACAGGTGAATCAGGCATATACTGAACAGTTTTTGTGTCTAAAATGTTCTAGTATTTAATTTACAATGCCAAGATAAAGACGCTTGATTCCTAGCATTGCTGAAATGGCATGGCACAATTTTCTTCTCTGTAGCCAAAATCCCATGACCAGATTGAGCTTTCATGCAGGCAGAGAATTGCTGTGAAAACCATGGAACTGAAGCAAAAAATGGAGTGAGGGTGAAGTAGTAAACTACCCTCATGGCATTAACAACATTCCTGTGTTGTGCTGTGCGTGTTGCAGGGAACAGTCTGGCAACAGCAGCGAGGTGAAGTCCACGTGGGAGGTGGTTTATAATGGCTCTTGTGGCAGTATTTGCACATGGGAGGCCAAGAACATAGAAGGAACTTTCCAGTTCAGAGCAGCAGCTGCAAATGTGCTGGGACTTGGTGAATACAGTGACATCAGTGTGGATATAATTTTGAATGAAGGTATGTCTTGTACTTCTGTATTCTGCTAATCTTTTCCTTGTTATTCTATATAGTCATACCAATTTATGAACAGAAACTGGCTATTTTAATAACAATATTCCTGCAAAGGTAGAGTAATGTGTCTAATAGGTAATAAAGGGTGATGTTTATATGGTGGCTCCCGCTGCTAGCGCTCATCCAGGCTCTTTTTTCTCAGAAGAGTGGGCCTGAAAAGTGCTTCTGCTCATTTATACCAGTTTGTCTCTGAGGCTCTGCCACTCTGCTTTATGATGTGATTCTGGAAAACAGGCAAGCTCACACACTGGGTAAAGATACCAGAATTACTTCTTGCCTTCAGCCAGAATGTTAGACTTACACTTTGTGGGAGCTTTTGGAAATCCCAACTTAAGTAGCCAAACAGATCAGCATTTTCTATTTCTGCATATACATTAGGTCATTACTACAGGAATGGCCCAGGTCTGGGGGAGAAGGATTAGTCTGACCAAAGCACATCCACATACAGCCTACAAGAGAGCTTTGTGCAGTGGAAGGCTTTTGCATAGCAGGCAGCTGAAGGGTTGTCTCAGGTGGGCTCCACTCCATGGGATTGACATTGCAGGCATACACAGTAATTAAGCCATTCTCCCTTTCTCCTTAACAGATGATATGATCTCCATGGGCATCATCATTGCCATTGCTTCTGTGATTGGAGTTGTTGTGCTGTGTTTGACTGTGGTCATGCTATTTGGTTTTGGTATGTGACTGAGTTTTTTGTTTACCCTTGGTTTTCCAGACCTCAGTGAAAGGCAGTTCAGATGGTGGGAAATGATTGGCCTCCAGATTTAGGGAAATGCTGAACAATCCTTAGGATGGGAGCTGGCAGGAATTTGTATATTCTCATTCTTTGAGGCTCTAGAGATGGCTGATTATATTTTTGGTATCAAGGACAGGATAGAAATTCACTCCATCCTCAGGCATTTCTTGCTGTTGGTTACCTGCAGGGAGAGCACAGGAGTGCTTAAGGAACTCTAATGTTTGTGTGTATCCTTGTACCTTACAATTCTCAAGTTTGGTACTACATTTATTCACAAAAGGGTCCCATTTTCTTTCTCTTAAGCTTTGTCCCTGAAGAAAGGATGTAATGATTACCCTGAGATGCAAAGGCCCACATGTGATGGTCCTGTCCTCTCACTCCCCATCCTTTCCCTGGGGTCTTGTCATACACAGAAATGGATGCCTGACCGAGTTCTCAGCTCAGTGGGCAGTTGTCTGTGTTTTGTGGGAAAAAAATGGCCAGATGAAAATGACTTCCTTACACGAGCTGTTGGGCGGTGATGTTGAACAGAGTAACACAAAACCTGTAGCCTTCCAGCCTGCTCACACACACTGGGATGCTCTCAGAGTGAAACACCTAATGGTCTCCTTTTCTATTCCAGTATGGAAGCAAAGACTGAAATCTGGAAAACGGGCCTTGCCTGGACAGATGGTGTTTATCAAGGAAGATAAAGAACTAGCTCGACTCAGGGGGATGGCTGAGACAGTGGGACTAGCCAATGCCTGTTATGCTGTACGGTATGTCCTCAGAGCAAATGTATTTTCAAGACAAAAACGTCTAAGAGGTCTTCCCTGGACCAGTTTTCATTAGGGCACTCATCCCTGAAACCTCAAGGTAGAGTTAAGGGCTGCATGTGTGCTGCAGGGCAGGTCTGCTCCGAAGGATGCCCTGCCATGTTGCCCCCTTGGCACACAGCCCAGCCTGGATCACCCCCAGCCCATCCTTCATGTCACTCTGGCGAGAAACACAAGTGCACAGGGAAGGAAGGAGACCTGATGTTTTCCAATAACTTCCAAAACATCCAGGCCTCACCTGAGCTCCCCTTAAATGTACCTGATGAGACAATTAGTACGAGCTTCATTTGAAGAAGAATTTTAATAAAATTTCAGACATTCCTAGGTATGAACAAGTGACTAGTATTGCTGTTTTGTAGCACTCTTCCATCTCAAGCAGAGATTGAATCACTGCCAGCTTTCTCTCGGGACAAACTCAACTTACACAAATTGTTAGGAAGCGGAGCATTTGGAGAGGTGTATGAAGGGACTGCAGTAGATATCCTGGCAGATGGAAGTGGAGAATCCAAAGTAGCAGTCAAGGTAATCACAGCTGTGTATTTCTTTGGCAAGAGAATGGGATGGGCAGAGATATCTGTCTCAGATGTTTTACCTGAGAAATTATAAATGGCTGATCTGGGTATTTCCTTGTAGTGTTTCTGGCAAATCTCTTAAAGTTCAGCCTTGTAGTGACTTGTAGAAAATAATGTGTATTTAAGGCCACATCTATGTCTGATTGTTTTACTTAAGTGCTATGTGATAGTGGTGATGATGACCAGAGTGTTACTACACGTCTGCTTTCTGTTGAGTAGACTTTGAAGAAGGGCGCTACAGACCATGAGAAGAGTGAATTCTTGAAGGAGGCACACTTAATGAGGTAGGGACAGCTTTGTCACTGGGCACCCTTCAAAGCTGGTGTGAGGGTGGTGGCCTTCCAAAGGAATGAAGGCAGCACTTTCCTCTAAACAGATTACTATGGCATTTTTGGGGTGTCCTTGTGTTTCTGCCAAACCAGTAAATCACTACTGATGAATATCATGGAACTAAACCTATAAATCTGATAAGCAAAATTTAAGATATAAACTGCAAGTTCAGTATGCTCATATCATGGATTTATTTGGTTTTGTACTGGTGTGTTTCAGTATCTTTGCTCCCCTAAAACCAAGTCAGTTGCTAAAGGCAGTTGGACAACATTTGGCTAATCTCGTTTTACTGAAAGAAACAAATCAGAACAAATTGATGCCTTAAAATTGTAATTTATAGTGGAAGATATTTTTAAAAATGTGCCACTAGGGGCTGCCACATGCCTCTTCTATTGAGGTAGTGTTAAATTATGCATCTGTCACCCTTGCAAGAATTTCACATAATAAGGTTTGTGTTTCAGCTAGAAATCTGGTTTTCTAGAGTGTCCCCAGAAATAAGTAAAAGCTCAACTGAAGTTTTCAGCAGGTAGCATAAGACTGAGAGTGTAGTTTAATTTTCAGATGCACTTTTGCATTTCTTTGACTTTTATCTCATAAGTGCAGAAGTAGAAGCAATTTTCTAAAAATGAAAGATTTATTTCCGCACAGAAAACATGGTGTTATTAAATTTGAAATTGATTTCTGCAGCATTCTTTTTTTGTTGTTACACATTTAAAAAAAAATCTTGCATTTTCTGCCCTTTTTGACACACTGCAACTGAATGAGGTAAAAGGCTTGTTAAAACCAAAATTCAACAATATCATTAAAATGCGAATTAATGACAAAGAGTAAGAGTTGTATGTAAACTTCTTATAATCTATCTCCAGTCTACCTAGCAGTCATAAACCCAGTTAAAGTCTTTTTTTTTCTGTGTAGTATGGAAATTATATGAATCCACAGTTTCTGAAGCTCCCCCAATTATTGTTGCAGATAATAATCCAAACCCAGAAATCTTGGAAGAGTACATAATTGAAACTTTGTTTGCATTTAAATGTAAACACTGATAGGGCCCCTATGTACACCAATATAATGAATCAGAAATGAAGAAAATAGAAAAGTTTAAGAATTATAATCCCAGTAGCCATTAAACAGCAACAACACCACCAACAACAATGCATATTTTGTGTTATTTGAATATTTCTTTTTTTTTAATATGAAAAAAAGAATTACTTAATTACCTCATGGAGGGTTTAATGATTTTACTTGATATTCATCTATAAGGTCTCATAAATGAAACAAAGGGTAGAAGGGAGGAAAAGTGCGTCTGAGTGCTTGCAAACAGATAAGATATATAAATGCAACTTTTGTTTTGCTTGCCTTTTTGGATGGTCATTAAAATTTGGATTGTAATGTTATGCATGCTGGCTCAGTTAAGTCAGAACTATTTGTTCCTTCTTATTGCTATGCAGCAAAGGGAAAATTGAGTTGCCTCTATTTCAAAAAGTCATTTGATATTCGTTATTGGTGAGTCATTCGTGTGCAAATACATGTAGGAAATTCTTGTGTCTTCCCCCTGGGAAGTAAGGAATGACAGTTCAGTGGAGAAAGGTCTGCACTGGGTGCAAGGAAAGTGCCAGGTGTTCTTTCCCCTCTTTTTGTTCCTGAAAGTGCTGAAGTTTGTCGGATTGAGAGGTGTGTGCTAGGGGCCAGGGGGAACTGTCAAATTCTAAATCACACTTTTTGCAAGAGTCTATGCCCACACCTGAGATTAGGTGAACTGAAAGAGATTAGAAGGAAATCGTCCCTTTCTTATTTGTTTGTTTACACCGCTGCATTTGGCAGCATTTTGGACACCATCAATCCTCCCAATAGAGTCAAGTTTCTCTGACTGCTTGTGCAAGTGCTTTCACACAGCAGTGAGAAGGGAAAACCATTTTGTAACACAAGTAAAGTGATTGAAAAAACGCAGGCACTGACAGAGGCAATAAATATTCTTCATTCTTTGAAGAATACTTGCAGTACTGAGAGTACTGATTGCTCTGTGGTAATCCCTGTTTTAGACATGCACAGACAATTGCTAGTATACTTAGAAGTATTCCTCATATGTATTTTGTTTCTTTTGAAAATATTCTGTGGAAAACTGTTCCCCTTTGAACTGTGAAAATAATATATTGCACCTTGTGCTTTTGCCTTTGTGTATTTCTCTGAATCAGCCGTTCTGCTGTGAATATAGTAGTAAAAATACTCTATTAAAATAATATAGACACCTTTACTGTACAGGTGACAAATCATCTTGTTCCTAGAAGAAATTTCCATTTGGCTACTTTTCTTTGCTTCCTGGAAAAACGATGAAGTGTGCTTTTTAATATGTGTGCATGCATTAGAGTGCCTGTCACAGAGAGTGTAAGGCTGTGTTTTGGAAAGATGTCCCTGAACTCTCCCCATGACTGAGCAAACCCAGGCACTGTGAGCTACTGAATCATGTTGTTCATAGAGGCAGGATTGTAAAGGCCAAACTGCTCATTCGTTGCTTGCAACTATAAACACTCCATTAGCTATCAACCAGCTGGATTTCTCATATGTAATCTTACGGTTGTTTCCTTCTCTTCAGTAAATTTGATCATCCCCACATTCTGAAGTTACTTGGTGTGTGTCTCTTAAATGAACCTCAGTATCTTATACTGGAGCTGATGGAAGGAGGGGATCTGCTTGGCTATTTACGAGGAGCCAGAAGGAAAAAGGTAAAGACCATGAGACTCATATTTTTAACCTGTAACTGCCCACAATTTCTCAGTTTTTCCCTTTCTAAAAGTCCATGCTGATGTTCAGCTGTTTCTGTACTTGCAAGGTCTGACCTGGCTTTTCCTTAATATCCTGGGACCTCAGTGTTGAGCGCTGAGCTTGCATTCAGTGATGCGGTGAAGAAGATTGAATGTCATTAGATCTCTGACCAAAATTGTGGTTTCAGTCATGAGATGTCGGCTGGATTTCTCACTATGAAAATCATAAACTGTCCTTTTGAAAGTGACAATAAATAATGGTGATCATGTATGTGGTCTACTAGGCATCACAGAGGTCTTTTTTTGTCTTTGAATAATAACAGTATCCTTAATGTGAGATGCATAGTCCAAGCATATAAGAATATACTGTCCCTGTGCCTGTGTCCTCAAATTCTTTAGAAGGAAAGAAGAGAAAAGAATAAAGAATAAACAACTTCAAGTAAATTTTTCTCTAGTTAGTGTGCAGATTAGGAATATGGATGGTAGGATGGGGGTCAAAAGGACTCAACAATGAAATTTTATAGCATTATAGCAATTGTATTGTTCATTTACTTAATCAGATCAAATCCACAGTCAGTATTGAATCGTACTGAAATGCATAGACACGTGTTCTACAAGAATAATATATTACACTGATTAATATAGCAACAAGCAAACCTGATCTGATAGTGGGAGGAAATTTTCAGGGTCCCATTTCTTCCACAACTCTGAAGACCCTAGGGTATTCTTAGCTGCAAACCAAACAGGATGATTTCATTTGCATCTTCCTTACAGTGCAGTGATTTAGCAATTTACCCTGCTTCAAATTAGCATTCACTCCATTGACATACAGAGATTTTGCACCTGTACTTTGACTGTTTTGGAAAAATCCTATACATTTCAATGGGGAAATCTTGCATGGGGAGGTTGTCATTCTGAGTTGGTAAAGCTGGAAGACGTAGCTAACTTCTGTCTTTCTTTCTTGTAGCTCCAGAGCCCTTTACTGAGAGTCACTGACCTCTTGGATATATGTTTGGATGTTTGCAAAGGCTGCGTCTATTTAGAGAAAATGCATTTTATACACAGGTACAGAAATTTTTTCCTTAGTCCTCCCAGGTTTACCCACAGTATCAGTGTCTTACCCAGGAAAAAATGTCTAGAAAGATGTCATGATGTAACAAGAAAAGAGAGAGCACTGGAGTAAAATCTAATGCTGTGCTTTCCTGCTAAATATCACTCACAGTTCTCCCACAAAATGGTGGGCTACTCTAGGATCTGAACCAAGGACTTACTGCACCCTAGGCAAGAATCTTATCCTGTGCAACAGAGAGAAGCGCAAGTGGAAGGTTCATGTACTGTCTTTGTCTGCCTAATGGGTAGCTTTAGAGGACACAGAGCCAGTTCTCAGAGAGGTACAAGGAAAAGATGAGAAGCAACAGGCACAACTTACAGAAAAGGAAATTAGATAATATTGTTCACAACATCCAAGATCGATCACTGAAACAGGTTGTCCAGAGGGGCTGTGTCCTCTCCAGTCTTGAAGATATGCCAAACCTA
Source organism: Struthidea cinerea (assembly GCA_013397865.1). Classification (NCBI taxonomy): domain Eukaryota; kingdom Metazoa; phylum Chordata; class Aves; order Passeriformes; family Corcoracidae; genus Struthidea; species Struthidea cinerea. The sequence continues at coordinate 280,825 of VZTI01003033.1, read as the reverse complement.
GCTGGATAAGGCCCTAAATTACTTGATCCAACCTTGGGGTTGGCACTGCTCTGAAGAGAGTGTTGAACCAGGTGACATACAGACCCAAATTACTCTGCAATGCTAACTCCATCCTCTTTTCTCTTACAACCCAGGGACTTGGCTGCTCGAAACTGCCTTGTGTCTGAGAAGGAATATGAGAGCTCATCCCGGATAGTAAAGATCGGTGATTTTGGACTTGCCAGAGATGTCTATAAAAATGATTATTACAGGAAAAGAGGAGAAGGTCTACTCCCTGTCAGATGGATGGCTCCTGAAAGCCTTATTGATGGTGTCTTTACAAGTCGCTCTGATGTCTGGTGAGTTATAGCAGCCACACAGCTGTGGGGACAACCATACTAAATCCCACAGCAAGAAAATATTGATTTGTAGGAGGAATTACAGGCTTGTATATTGTCATCTCTAATAATTTTTAGGCTTGAGCAGATTTGCTCCTAAGCAAAATTTTAAGGATCTAATGAAAAATTTGACACCACAAATTTTATTACCACAAAATATATTTCATGGATATATTTCTTTATGCTTTGAGCTGTAGCTTTGGATTCTGGCGGGAAGGAACTAGTGTCACTCAAACAGTTTTACAATTGTACCAGGCACACAACGTGGGTTTTGCTTGATTGGGCAGTGAACTGGCTGCCTGCATGCTGTTCCATTTTGTTTTCTATTAGGCTTATTGACATTTCCTTCCAACAGCCAAATGCTTCACCCTTACAGTTTCATCCTCTTCTAGAGACTTCTTTACTTTGAAGACCAGACTTTTCAGTGCAGTCAGGGGAAGGTCACAGTACTTTGCTGTGGAGGTTTGCTAAAAGCATGTATTTGAGTGGCTTTGAGTTTATGGTGAAGAAGCAGAGACCCACTGTCAGGATACATGGAAAAAACCCCCAGACTAAACCAGATCCATGAATATCCATGGATATTCACGCAAGTTTAGATTTCAGTGGCCACAGGTACTCAGCCCACGGGTCTTGTCCAGGTCTTCAGGGCCTGCATCCATCTATTTGACTGTTACTCTTGCACTTATCTGAGAAAGTAGGTTAGTACTCTGTGCCAAACCAAATGGGGTGCTGATTGCTCCACAAGTGGTGCTTAGAAGAACTTGTCTCTCTCCATTTTAAACCACACCTCTAGAGATTTCTAAACACTTGTTTATATGAGGACATGCTCAGCTGGAGTGTTGCCCTGGGAAGATATGGACACTCAGTGCATCTCAGTGAGTCTGGGAAAGTGTCTCAGTTCTACACACTATTATTTATTTTAGCTATTCCAGAGGCTGGCTTAGGGACAAAACCGAATTAAGTCGTCTTACTCCTAATTTTTCTGAGTCTTATTCTTAGGTTAGACATGATCTAATTGTTAATAGGAAGATTTCATGATGACTAGTGTTATTAATTTTTGTCTTCTTTCATGGTGTTTCTCAGGGCTTTTGGAGTACTAGTGTGGGAAACTTTAACTTTGGGTCAACAGCCGTATCCAGGTTTCTCCAATACAGAAGTTTTACACCATGTACGATCAGGAGGAAGGCTGGAATCTCCAAACAATTGTCCTGATGACCTGTAAGTTAATTTTGTTTAAATGTTGTTGATAATATTTATAGGAAGCAAGAGGCTTTTTAACAGTTGGTCATCATTTTGAAGGTTAGTCATGCCCATGTAGAGCCCAGCGTCCTCCACTTTTGTTTCCAATAAAACTGGCCAACCTGCTACTAATTCATCTAGTAGTCCAGCCTATGAGTAAGAATTTAAGGCATGGATCTGGTAGTACTGTGAGAACAGGCTGAAAGTACCTGAAGGTATTGGTTAAAAGTTAAGATGCCTCTAAGAAATACTTTACCAGTCTCTGCACACCATGTGTCTGCAGTTGTGGATAAAACTCTCTTTCTCAGTGGTAGCTGCAGGAATTAGGCTAATATTAGAACTTGTGTGAAAAATAAACTCTGCCCTTTGTAGAGAGAACTCAAAAAAGCCAATAAGAAAAGCTGAAGCAGTGCAGGAAAAGGGAAGTCTGCACTTCTGGTTAGCCTTCAGCTGGACTGGACAAGCAAATCCTTCAATTTCTGTTTGTGTCTTGCGCACAAAACTCAGGTTTAATTGCAAAATTCTTGCAATTAGTGCAATAAAATACAAACATCAAGTGGATCAAACTCATATTGACCAGAGCTGTATAAAGGAGGAAGCAGAACATGTGCTTAACAATCACTCAGTATTGTCTGATTTCATGTCTCAATTTCTTTATCCCCCACTCTGCATAAGCAGTCACAGCAATGCACATGACAGCTGCAAATAGAAGGAGAGGCTACTGAAAGTGAACAATTCTGACTCCCGGGGCTGAGGAAAAGGCTTGAGAATAATTCTGTGATTGGCAAGCTTATATCTCTGTGATAGATCTTTCACCAATTACCATGCTCAGAGTTTAAGAGAAGGTGATTATTTATTGTTATGTAGATATAGCTGAAATACCATATTAGCAATAGGAAACACGAAAAAAAAAAAAACCCAGATCAAGCTTTAGCACTTGAAGGAACTGAAGAACTGAAGAGATTAGATTTTTGTTTTGATAACAGAGGGAGAACTCGAAGTCACAGAACTAATGAAAGCCCAAAGAAATTTTAATTTCAGTATTTTCTGCTGAGAAAGGTTTCCTCAAAAATTTCTGACAACTGTCCTGTGAATAAAAAAGCACAGGAGGCAGCTATATCCATGTACTAGTCTGACATTCAAACTTAAGCAAAGGCTCATAAATTGCCTTAAAGTGAGTGACCAGATCTTCAGAAAAATCAAGAAAACTTCGCTTGAAATAATTTTTAAGGTCCCAGATCTTGAATTTAGCATAGTAGATAGGGCTTAAATACTGATATTCCTGTTGTAACTTGTAGGATCAGTGCCTGACAGTAGTTTTTGACAGCCAAAGAGCTGAAGAGCTTAGACTCTTGTACCATCTTTTGTCTCATTTGGTGAACACTCAGCACCTGCATGCAGCTTCTGTCAGTAGCCTAAACAGCTTTTTGCTGCTTTGCTAGGTCATTAATGGCATGCTGGGATTCTTGACATTCCTGCTTCCCTCCTTGTGGTTTTGAACCTGCATCAGGACATCAGCAGTCAGTAATTGTCTCCTCGGCACTTTGGCTTGCTCATTGTCATTTGACAAAACAAACCATCACTGATAGGAAGAGAGTTCAAAGGCCAAAGTACTTCAGCTGAGAAGTGTTTAGGAATCTGTGGTAGGCTTACACTGCAAGTGCAAGTAGGGCTGGCACAGAAACCTTGGGGTGTAAAAGCATGAAGGAAGTGGGATTGTTTGTTTAGTTTGGGGTTTTTTTTTTGCAGGGGGAGAAATTCTTCCCCTTGCCTCCACAAGTTGTTACTCCCGGGACTAATCGCCTACTTTTCCCCAGAGAACTGTGGCTAGATAAAGCTTGGTAATGAATTGAAGAAGGGGCTTGGGGATGTATAAATGAGATACATTTATTGAAACATGAGTTAGATCTATGAATGGAATTATATTTGCAGTCAGAGATCCACATCTGGCACAGCCACCTGGGTATGAGGTTTGCACGCAAGAAAATGCCAAGGTTTGGACTGAACTGAGCTGATTTAACATACATCCTCAAAGGCTGTGGATTACAGTCTAGAGAATTTGTACAAGCACCAGGACATTTGCCGACTTGAAGTTGCAGTTTCACGAAATGCTCAGTCCTATGCAAACTTACACAACAGACTTTGATGAAGAAATTTCGGTTCGGTAACTAAAAGCTTTTTGCTATTTTTTTCTGGGAGTGATCCCCTAGAGGGATTAAGAGACTGATTCTTGCATAGAATGCATCAGATGAAATCAGGGCCTCTTCATCATGATATATTTTCTCCTTTTCTAAGAAAATCACACATCAGTTGTGTATTCCTTTTCATGTGAGAAAAGGAATGTAACTTCTGCGCACTACAGTGCAATTCAGGAATGTTCACTTTCCGCCTCCAATATCAGATACTGAATATTTGTTCTTTGCTTTTCCAGGCTCTCAGATTCTAACTAGTCCCACATAAGCAGGTCTGTTGGAGATATGGTTGTTGCCCCCAGATGAAACTCAGGTGTGAAGTGTAGGTGTGTAGGTGTACATCTAGTGTAAATGTTAGTTCTTAAACCTAACACAAACCTTTAGCTGATGATGTGTTTGGAATTGTCATTTTTCATTTCTTTCCTGAAAGGCTTTCCCCATGAAGTAGGGGAATCCTCTGGGTCTCCTTCTCATGCTGAAGTGATGCACTATTTGCTAGCCCATGTTTGGCTCCCAAAAAATATAGGGATATGCTCAATCTGTCACTTCCGTGTATTTTGGCATGTTAAGCTGACTTTCACCCTCTTGACTGGTCTCATGCTCATGCATTTCTGAGCTAGTGAAAGTTTGTGCCATATGACTTAGAACTTTGGATGTCGCCGCATGCCTCGAAAGCTAAATGTCATGCCACAAATAGCTGTACATGTAAAATTTGCAGATATATTCTGAGAGAGCATGAAAGTTTTTATCATTAGAAACCTAAAGCCTATATGAATTAAATACTTAATGAAAAATACCAGTACTGATATTTTAAGCCCATCACCAAGTAACTTGATTTAGGAAACAAAAATATGGAATATAATTAAAATGACAAAATTATGGTACTGAATTACAGTTTTGGCAGAAATCTCCTTACTCCACAGCAAAACTGAATGGCTTTATAGAGTAGGTTGTCTAATTAAAAAAATAGTTATTTAGAAAGACAGAGATTGGTCTTAGGAAACAAACCAAAAATATTCATAATCCACACTCACGATGTTCTTGTTTCATAAATGAAAAGAGGGTAAATTTAGATTGTATATAAGAAAGAATTCTTTTACAATAAGGGTGGTGAAACACTGAAAAAGGTTGCCCAGAGAAGCTGTGGATACCCCATCCCTGGAACTGTTCAAGACCAGGTTGGGTGGGGCTTTGAGCAACCTGTAGTGGAAGATGTCCCTGCACACGGCTGGTGGGTTGGACTAGATGGTCTTTGAAGGTCCCTTCCAACCCAAAACGTTCCATGAGTCTGTGACTTATGTAGCATTTCCTGTTTGTTTCTTCCTCTGTGGCTGGCTGTTTCTTCCACAAGGCTCTGCTCATGAGAGCCCCAGTGCAAACCTGATGAAGCACAGCACCTGAACTCATGTTTTTTGCCTGGATATCCTACCAGCAAGCATGACCAATGTCTTGGGGTGACTTTATAATGTGTATCCCCTATCGCTACCCTATGCCCACCAATCTTTTCTGTGTCTTTAAACTGAGCCTGAGAAGGATAGAAAACAAAAAACGTTTCAAAGCAGTTGTTTCAAGGACACGGAGATACACTCCTCTGTTTCGGCGGTACCCTTGGTTTTTTTTCCCTCAGTCAACTTTTTTTTCGGCATTTCTTTTTCCGGCGAGAGACGGAGAGTTGAACCTTGTTTTCCTAGGATTTTGGGTTTTTTTGTTCTTTTCTTCTCCTCTGGACTGTTCAAACAACATCTGAACACATCAGGAGAATTTTCCTGGAGGCCCGGGGTGGGGGGTGGCCCCTTGCCGACCCAGCTCCGAGGAGGAGAGAGACCACACCTACAGAAGAACTCTGACATCTTCCCAGGTTTTTCTCTCCACAGAGAGAGAGATCTCATTATTTAGCATCATTATTCCCCTCCTGTGTGTTTGTTAAATAAATAGCTTTTATCTCTTTCACTTTCCTTCGAGGAAATTTTTTTTTCCCCGAACCTGGGGGGAGGGGTGGTTGCAACCTGACTTCTATCAGAGGATATTTTCCTCCAATTTGTCCAAACTAGGACACCAGAAAGCAGATTGTTTGGCTTCCAGCGTCCACGGCTGGAATTCAGTGTGACAGACACTTTGCTGGCAGCAGAAGGAAAACCAGTTATTTAACCTTATTTTGAATCCTATTCAGTCCTTTTCCTTCTATATTTCCCATGTCATCAATAACCAGTACACCTGAAAGTAAGCAAATGAAGTGATTCAGAGTGTTAGGAAGCCACTACCACTCTTTAAATTCTTAAAAAGGACTTTCAAAATTTCATGGAATCCTTTTGAAAAAAAAATAATTATTCAACTTGAAAACCACAAGAGAACAGGTTGATGAAAAGTGGTTTTGAAGCTATTTTTTTACTCACATTCTCACACGACTAATATTTTAATGAAAAATATAATTGTAAAATCAGAAGTCAAGAGATTCCTCCCAGCTGTCACTAAGGGTTTTTTCAGATGCCCGGTTGTGGTGAAGGACAGCAGTCATCTTTTTAGGATGGATAAGCAAGGATCTGAGCAAGCCAATTCATTTTCCATAACAGATTAATGCCTGGTATCACATAGCAGCAGGTCTGGGAAGATGTTTGTCAGGGGAGGGTTTGAACTTAAGGCTTAGAGGTAAATGCTCCACATTCCAGATGCGGCTTTCTGAACCAGCCTTTCACTGGCTGCTCTCTGGTTTTGAGACTCTAAGACCTCTTTCCACTCCCAACACTTAGCATGTCCAGGTGTTAGCTGTGTTTTGGTTTTCAACCTGTCTCCCCCTGGCTTTTGTAGGATTTGGTTTTGTGTAGCATAAACTCACCTTGAGCAAGGAATAAAAACCAACCCTATCATTTAAACAAACAGGAGGTGAAGTTTTCCACTAAATGGTAGCAATAGTGTTGTACAGGGTGGGCTGGAATCCCTGCACCCAGAGGAAATTCATACCATTTTTGCCTTTGATGGGAAAACTTATTCCTATTTGTTTTGGTCTGGAGGTAGAAGTCTAAATTAACCCTCCCTGTGCTGGATGGTTTGCCTTGAACTTCCCCTAAATTTGAGGTAGCTTGAGTTGAAGGAGGTTTAAATAAGCTGAAAACTTCAGGTTTATTTCTGGTTTTACACTTCCTTTTTTAATTTTTTTTTTTCAGTGAGAGAATTTCCTTCTTGTCTGCTTTCTTAGAAAGTATTCCTGACTTCTTCACTGAGAGTAGATGTTAATGGCAAATGTGTCTTTTTTTTCCCTCAGTGTTATATCTGCTCTCAATCTCAAAAATATCCATCTTTGAAAAATTAAAATGTTTCACAGTGATTATTCCTGACTTTAATTTGATCTTCAATTTGTTTTTCCTTCCCTCAGCAGCTGGTGATAATCTTTGTACCACATAGAAAGTTTTCAGGCCAAACTTGCTTCTCAGATGTTTATTGGTAAGTGTTGAGATGAATGATTCTGTTATCATTACATTTGCATTAATTTTTTTTTTTTCCAGATGTGTTTTAATGACAAGATGCTGGTCCCAAGAACCTCACAACAGACCTACTTTCTGTTATATTCATGACAAACTGCAAGAGATAAGACACTCTCCACTGTCCTTCATCCACTGCCTTGAAGACAAAGAGGCATCAACTGGAGTCATCAATGAAGCTTTTGAAGGTGAGTCTGGGCCAGCACCTACTATCCTTGTGGCCAATGAAAGTGCTTTTCATTGCGTTTGTCACTGCCTCACATTCTCTGGCTGTTAAATGGAAACAGCAAAGATTTACCTCTGTCATACTGAACTTGCAAAGATTCCTTATGTGCCTGCTAGGTACAACGCATTAGATAAAGGATGTGTAAGATTACCAAGCAAAAAGGCCCAAATGAGGCTGTAATTAAGCCTGGCTCACAGAGACATCCAACTTGCCTCTAAACTCTTGGTACTTCACAACCCTGTTCCACTAAAATAGATGCCTAAGTTCCTTGCAGAGCCAGGAGAGCCTTAGAAGGCTTCCATGTGGAAATCTGTTCCAATTTCAAAGACATCTACGCCCTCTCCGTGAGCTAAACATGGCCATTAGGCACTTCTTACAGGAGTACTGATTCAGCAGCCACCTGAAAGTGAGGCATAATTTAGGCACCCTAGTAAGGTAGCCTTTATCCAAGCCCAAACACTGACAGATTCAGGTCTTGCTTACGCTCTGCACACTGTGAATGAATAACCTAAGTGGTATTAGGGAAGACATACTTAAGATATGGGACGCAACAAAGCTCAATTTACATTATTAAAGTTGTGAAGACAGGAATTAAAAAAAGGTAATACTAAATTTGGAGTTGTCTGTGCAACTGTGATGTAAATCATCTAAATATGGAAATGAACATCCTGACTGAGCCAGAACAGCAATCTATTCACATCCTGCAGTAATTCCTGACTAACTAAATATTGAGAAAAAGTGAACGATATTAGTACACAAAGTGATCTGAATTCTACAAAAAGAAAGATTTTATCAGTTGAAATATTTCACTTTTGTTTCACAGATTTATTTTTTCTTTTAATCTGTTTGCGTGCTATGGTTTTATAATGAAAAATATTGAATGGTAAAAGAACTACTTTCCATTCTAGAAAAACAAAACCTAACTGTTTCTAAAATATCTAAAGACTTAGTTTTGGTGGTGATTTTTGGTGTTTTTTTTTGTTTTCCCTTCAAAAATTGTTAGTGAACTAGGGACTCACTCTGATTCACAAACAGTTTTGATACTTCAGTACTTAATGTTTTCCTAAAAACTTCCTAATCCATTGCAGGAATGACACAGTACTCAATTACACAACTATATAGACATTTTTCTTCAGGATACTACCTATATTCAATTCACTGGCATTGTCCAATGGTCACTTGATACTAGTCCATTTGATATTTTGCAAATCTTTATTCATTGTGAAGCTTTACAAATGTCAATTTCTTTATGTCAAATCCAGTCTGTTCATTACATGTTTACATGTCATTATAAGACTAAAAACTTAAAAAAGACATGATGGGACCAGCATTGATAAGCTTAATTTCATCCTTTCTTAACAGCTGACTTTTCACCCTTATGCTATAATGAAAAGCTATTTGCATACAGTGTAATTCCTTAGTTTCTTTAAGGGTATTTTAGCTCTCAATAATGACATTCAGGAAAGAGATACTTATTCTGGCACAAATGTAAGCCTGGCATTAGCTCAGAAAAGGAGTACAGCCAATTAATTAGGCACTATGCCCAAGCTAATAGGCCTTACATTTTGGAAGGACTTTATCTCACCTACGTGTAGCTGCCTACAAGCTAAGACTCTCATCCAGGACACTCTTCTACGTAGCTCTGTAGTCAGAAGCAGAAACAGACACCTCCAGAAAGTGACAACTCCCGGATTTAAGGCATGTTTCATAGCAGGAAAGGAATCACCTCTTGCTTTACTCTTCACTGATGATGGCTGGCATCTAGGTGACTTGCCATATTTAATTTGGTTCACATAGAATCACAGGGTGGGTGAGATTGGAAGGGACCACTGCCAGTGACCCGGTCTAACATCCCTGCTCAAGCAGCGTCCCCCCAAATGCATTACTCAGGATAGCGTCCAAAATACAACATCTCAGCTATAGGATCTCAGACTAGATGTTTAATTTTCAGATGGCTACAGGAACACAACATCCACTTGACACAGGGCTCTACTGATTCAACTGCTTGCACCCACTCCTGAGCTAGTTTGGTTTCCTAGCTTAGACATCTCTTCTTTGTGTTCCCTAACTCCACATGCAATCGAGATATGAAAACTAATGGAGTGAAGAAGTTCTTGTGGCATTACATCAATATCTGTCAAAATCTTTATCAGGGCTGAAATTTCTTGAGAAGTTTGCCCTTCTGCTGCTTGGAGTTGGGAAAAGAGGCTGGAATATGGGTTACTGTGTTTGTGGTGGTAATGCCTTAGGTTTTAACTTTCATATTTTTCAAATCCTGCACTGCCTGGTGTGTAACTCTGACGTTTCTTGTAGCCTGTTAACTTCTGCTCTCTTGTGCTAGGTAGACATAACAACAGCCTCTCCAGGCCTGCTCTCCAAGGACACTCAGACCATCCTAGGCCCAAAATGTGTAAACCAAAGAGCCTCTAAGGGAGGGTAAGCTGAGGGGAATTACATCATGAACTGAAGCTTTAATTGGAGAATTAACCCTGATATGTAAATGAGCCAAACTTATAAAAGTGTGAAGAACTCGTGACCTGTCGTCCATCTTGGGGTTCATCTTGACAGTAGCCTCTGGCTCCCCAGCGTGTATGTTTGAAGGGCTTTCAAATAAATACCTATCTTATTCCCTTACTCCTGTCTAGTCTCTGTTTCTAGGAGGCCTCTTCAGGCATCAGTGGAGCAGGCCTGGCACTGATGTAACATGAAAAAATTTTAGTTTCAGTGCAAGTGTCTGCTTAGTATGTGTCAGATAAGCCTGATCTTTCTCCAGCTGCTAACTTGCTCAAACTAAGCAAATATTTCACTGGGATGACAAATACATATTCTTAATGTAAGAAACAGAATTTTGCCAAAATTTCATGTTCTGCCACACAGCAGAGGTCACAGAGAAAAAGCCATTGTTTTGTTTGTTTGCCAGGAGAAAAAGTTGCTTTCTTGGAAATTACTAAGTTGAAAAGAAAAACATGGATTAAAGCTTCCATGCAAAGTGGCAGTTTGAAGGATAAAAATTTGAAAAAAAATCCATTTAGTGCAGAAAATTTGGTAGTATAATGGCCTTTAAGGGTGGTCTTAAAAATAGCAGTACTCTATTACGTACATTTTAGTCAGAGAATGTGCTGGTGGCAGTCACTTTTAAATCAGACTCCATTAAACCTGTTTATAATAACTTTGTTGGTAAAATCTGGCCCACTGTGGTAAGCAGGGCAATTCCGTGTAGGCACAGCTTTGGCCCTCAGAGCTTCTGCTTGGAACACTCTCTTCCTGAGCCTTGGACCCTTCCCCACCAGCTGCTGCGTTTCCTCTTCTGGCTTCCCCCATTCTTCCCTTTCCATAGGTTCTGCCCAGCTGCTGTTGGCACAGACCCATTGCTGGATCTGTGTTGGGAGGAGAAGACAAAGCAACTGTTTTCATGCTTCAATTCTCAAAAGTCCTTCTTAACTTCTCCTCAGGTTCATTTGGTGATTCTCATATAAGAAATACCCATTGGGAAACAGGGTAGCGTGAATTTTATTCATCTGCATTTCATCCTTCCATTTAAATGTATTTAAAAGACTAAACACTTGATTAACTCTTAACATGTCTCTATGATGCCCATACTTATTTTCCTGTATGTTTATAGCTCACCTGTCAGTTATCTCCCTCTTTCCCCAAGCACAGTCTTAAAAAGCCCATTAAAATGTTATGCTGTATATTTGACTGAAGGCCTAGGGTCCTCGTGATGTCTTAATGTTGCTGGATTATCTGATCAGGGACACATGCATGTCAGTTTTCTGTAGCTCTCCAGCCTTGAATTAATCTGACCATTTTTCTGCCTGCCATGTAATTCTCATGCAGTGGAATTCAGTGAAACGTGGGCTCCAGAAGTGAGATTGATTTAAGCAAGAAAAGGCCATTCAGGTTCTAGTTGAGTTTCCAGACTAAAATATGTGCTCCTCTATAACCCTGTCAAAAACAGTTTGGGGCATAGACTATGTCTCAGTCTGTAATTTGTAACACATTGTATAATAAGTTAGTGATTTTTAAAATTTGTATTCATTTCTAGCTGAGACTAAGTAAAGTCTTTCTTGTGTTCGTAGTAGTAGTAGAAAGATGACAGCCAAAACAAATAATCCAAAAGACTGTTCCATGATGGATTGTTCTGGACAACATATTCCAAAAATGCTACACGGTCATTGGCCTTTGTGGGTAATGAAACTCCAGTCATGAGCCTCCTGCCAAGAAATGCTTGCTCTCACCAGGTGACCTAGTTCCAAAAGAAAGAGACAAATGTCAAGCAAAGTGAAATGACGTGCCTCAAAATAGCTAAGATACTTAGCCTTACAGGGAATCGTGCATCTTCCAAACTCTGTTAAGTCTTACCTACCTATGGGCAGCCACACTTTTAGCAGGTCCATACACGCTGTTGGTGATTTCCATAGGTGGGTGAGCTGAAAAACATTAGATTTTCTCAATAATCTTAATGCCAGTGCAGTATGACACAGAGATGGCAAGCGTGGGTAAACTAGTACAGTCTTTTAGGGGACCGCATGCCAACAGGATAGCATGGGGATGGCAAAAGGGACACATGCTGTGTTATTGCAAGAGTTACCCTTCTAAAGCAGGCATTAAGTGTCAATAAACATGCCTGAGCAATACCAGCACCTCCCGGCACTGCTGTGTTGGAAGGGAGGGAAGCAAACTCAGGACCATGGTCTACCAGTTTAGAGTTTTTCCTTCTTGGTCTTACAGGCTTTCCCAAGACATTGTTTGTGGGCTTACAGTAGCAGTGACAATATTTATTTGAGTGAGGGCAGCAGTACCCAGCTGGAGGACGGAGACACCAGTGGGTTTTGAATTCAATGGGAATTTACTGAGCATAGGGCCTGTCACCAGAGTTCCCATTCATTGCTGAAAGATAGTCTGTTCTTCCCCCTGATCTGAGAAGTGCAGCATGCTAGAAGGACATCCCTGCATTGCTGTAAAAATAACTGGACCATCTATTTTCAGACATCAGTTTTTACATTTGCACATGTAAGACAGCACTATAGCTTTTCAGGTCCCATGAGTGCCCCTTTACAGATGGAAACACCTGTTTGATTTGGCAAACGCCGTTCCTGACATCAGACAACTGGGCATTAAGCAGCTGGAGTGACTTCTCGCCTTTATGACCCAGAAGGACTATTCTTATCAGGGCTGTTCCTCGCAATGCCTCTTGGACCCATATGGAAAAGAACTCTAATTGCTCAGAAAAAGAGGCTCCTCTGGCAAGAGGAGATGCCAGGCAGTTGGAGCAAATCCAGGATAATAGACTAAAGACTGAAAGGAAACATATTTGGCCTAAAAACTATGATTTCAGTCATAAAAAAATAAATGAAAAAAAAAAAAAAAGGCAACATCTCCAGTTTAAATCCCTAAACTGCAGATATTGCTTGAAAAATGTGGGAAGATACAAGAGTTAGAATTTTGTAATATTTCTTTTTTTCATTTTTCTTTCCAAAGCCAATGTATTTATTTTTTTAGCAGTTCAGGTACTTCCTAAAACTGTCGCTTGTATTTTTTTAAAATCTCTGTGCACAGAGAGGACTTGATATTAAAAGCTAGAATCACCAACTTCATCATTAATTATATGTTTGCACTCTCTACTGGCTGAGCACCTGTTTTCTGTTCCCCACATAAGAGTCATCAGTTTATTTTCCTAAACCCAACTGCCTTTTAAAAACGATTCCACTCACCTCTCTGAACGTAAAGTAATCACTTAGACAAACGGAAGCTTCTCTAAAGAAGATGTGTTGATAGGAGACATTTTTAGAACCTTGTATCTAGTCTCCTTTGTATTTTTCTGAAATTCAGTAATCCCCTTCCCCACTTAGCTTAGTGAGTGGCTGACCCAAAGCCAGCAGAGGTCAGAGGAAAGGCTTCTTCCAAAAAAAGAGTGAGTGGTTACAACACTGCAAGCAAAGGGGAACTTGGTGGTGTAATAATTTCTTATTTGTACTCCAGACAAATGGGGTTTGATTCCAGAGAGTGCACATGAGCCATAAGACGCTGCAAGTGAAGTCATGCCAATATTTTGCTGTGGATCGAGGGAAAAAAATCAGATGGTATAAGACTGTAAGAGGTGTAGACAGATGTGGACAGATATAGGCAACTAAAACATAAAAAATGCATTTACACTGGGTGTCTAGGGTGTTTGACAGTCACCAGAGACTCATAGGCATATTCAGGGGATGTTAATGTGTAAAGGCAGGGATGCGGATTAAGCATCTCCACAAAGCGATTCATTCCTCCTTTCTCTGTTGACTGTAAAGACAGCCTAGGCAAGGAGCTTAAATTGGACAAGTAAGACCTGGGTGGTTAAAACTCAGTAAAATGAATCCTGTTTTGTAACCTGGAGAAAGGGAGTGCTTTCCTATTTGTATAGCCTTACTGCATTGCAGCAAATATGGAACTGTTAGTTTGGGGGGGTTTTTTGTGCATTTGTGCCTTATACGTTTTAATCAACTAGGTAAGAAGCAGGTTTATATCTGTAATTACGAGGACAGCTTCTTGCAGATAGAGATTTCAGTCCACAGTTCTCTAAAAAATATATATTAGAAAGAAAGGCAATGCTTCAGGCAGATTAGTGCAGGGGAAATGTAGAGTGAACAAAATTCTCACTTTTAGCACCTTTAGTGTCTGACAGAATAGCAAAGCTCAGTGAGTCACCCTCAAACCATGCAAGATCATATGCTTCATTAGGCAGGAAACACAGATATATCTCCACTGATACATAATACAGAGTGGAGTATTGAAACGGATATATGTTTGTTCTATTAATATTCTTACTGGCTATGTGCAGAAACTGAAACACAGCACCTCCAGCTCCAGGTGGCCATCAGGTATCAGGAAAATACTCTCTGCACAGGAATTATCTCCTGGAGCTAACCGACATGGCTGAGGTAAAGAAGTCAAGGTTCAATAGCCACCTTTTCCACCCTTAGCAAAGACATGTCATCAAGTGTTTCTCTCAAATGTGTTCGCTGTGGGGTATATCTTTCATCCATGCTGGTAAGTCAGCCAGTCTCTTGTTTACTGCCACATACATTGTGTAGCAGTGACAAAGGACAGAGTACGTATGAGAAAAACAGGAGGGTATTACTGAGAAAAAGCAAATGTGGCTGGACTTCTAAATACCTTACCATACTGAAGGTGCTAAGCATCATATGGGATTATGTCACCCAGAATTAGTAACGTCTCAGGCTGGCTGCTTAGCTGGTGTAAATTAGTGGCACCCCACTGGTTTCAATGGAACTTCATTAATTTTTGCTAGCTGAGGATCTGGCCCTGAAATAGCTGTAATATAAGATCAGCATCTCTAGATCAGTTTATTCAGTCTCAACTAATCAGCTTTTCTACTGACATTCTTTTTCTTCTTAAATGTTGTCACCTTCTTGAATTCAAACACCAAAAACCCCTCATCTGCTTATCAAGACATCAGAAAAATTTGCGCCCTCCCAGGCAGGACTTCAAAACATGTTGCGAGCCCCCAGAGTTTACCAAGCAGGCAAGGAAAGGCACTCTGTGATCGTCAGGCAGCATCCGTGGCCCGGCTCGGCACTGTGGCTGCCCTGCAGCAGGAAGCAGCCGACTGAGATGCTGGGATCAGGAAGGGGGAAGCACAGATTTTATCAGGTCAGGGCTGGTCTTCTCAGAGGAGGCTAAGCAAGCAAACTCTATTCCTCATTAGTATGAGTCAGGCGATCATTGTTTCTTGTGTCAATTACTGTGGGGCTCTCTAGAGTAAACTTCTGCCTATCCCTGGAGAGAGGTGCTGTAATTAATTTACCTGCAGTTTGGCTCAGATGTGCTTTACACACAAGCTCTAAGCACAAGCTTTAAGCACAAGCTTTTAAGCACAGCTCTACTAGGAAAAGTGTCCAGCAAGGTAAAAGCCACATGCATTTAGGACCTGAGACGTGTGTCTGTGCAAGTACAATGCTGAGCTTTGAACTTGTTATTTTAGCTGTTGGAAGCAGTCTACCTGGGACAGCAGAGAGCTCAGTGGGAACCTGCTTCTCAGTGGGATACTCCTCTAGGCCTGTACAAAGCTGTGCACTGACAGAGCTAGCCTGTCTCGTGGCCTGAGATAGGTTGTTTAAAGAAAATGTGGGTAACTCTACACTGTGCAGCAGCTCACAGTGTAGGCAATCCCTCAGAATTTAAGCCTTTAGAGTTTACTCTCCAGCACGACTTCAGATTTCATGAAGGTGTTTCTTGGACGTCTCCTCTTGAGGTGTTTTGTTGACTCAGCCCGGCTTTGCTTGTGAAATCTGAGGGGATCACATCACATGGCTTATCCTGCATTTACTCACGTATAACCCAGCATGACTGTACATCAATCAACTAATTTTAGCGATGTTAAAACTGAAAAGAAAATAATGATATCTTGTAAATATACTGACCTGCCTCTCCAATCCGGTTTCTGTCTTCCTTCATTTTCTTAACATTTTTTGGGAGGGCCTTCCAAAGATTATTTGTAATTCTCTGAATTGACTTATGGCTTCTCAGGGTGCTGGTGGTGCTTCTAGTCCTCACATTTCTGGGGGAATTTCACAACATATCATGAATTTTTTTCTTCAGTTGCTCATTTTTAGTATTTTCTGTCTCCATCCATTCTTCTGCTCCAACTACATAAGCAAAACTTATTTGCTTGCTTTGCTGACTTACATAACAATCAAGCATTGTACTATATAACTTGAGATCTTTGTGTAGCTTCTTTGCCTTGTACAGCAGAATAGTGCTAAACTTTCATCAGCGCTGAACACTGCACTAAGAGATGACTCAAGAGTGAAGGAAAGGGCACTTACTGTCAAAAATGTCACTGTGAAAGTGGCAATGTGTCTTACACATGTCATGTCATAGGAGAAAGGTCATCAATATTATATTCTTCCTCCATCATTGGATATGATAAGAATATTCTGCAAAAATAGTATTTCTTCCTTATTGCGTTCCCAAAGCTCAAAAAGTAAAACCAAGGCAAGGTGTTTGATTTTTTAGCTCTTTTTTTCTGTAATGAGAAACACAGTGGTGCATAAGCTGAAAAAGGATTATAAAATTTATATATTCTGTATTTCTTCAGACCTGTTGGGGAAAGAATTAGTAATGTATCTATATATCTGGTAAAAATATCTCAGTGACCTCATACTCACATTTGTGTAAACATCACCTCATCAGTTCCAGATACTTATACAGGAAACAAATCTGAATGCTCCTCTAGTGTTCTATACTTAGGCAGGTCAGCCGGCATATGTCTGGTCTGTAAATACCCAGTTTTACTTGGGTCCTTATTTTAAGGTTTCCCTCTTAAGAGTTTGCTGCAAACCTCCCCTCAGCATTTGCCTGTGTGCCTTTTCCAAAGCAACTTGCCCCTGAGAGTTGCCATTAAATTAAACAAAAGAACAACTACAAAGAAGAGCTGAATTGGTTGGTAAAGGCTTAGTTGGAGCTGAATTACTAAATATGACCATAATAACCCTGAACTGACAAAGTGAGTATCAAATGATTTTTCATTGCTGTCAGTCACTCTGGTATGTGACCACAGTTTTCTCTGTGTCCCGAATCACATCTTGCTAACAGGTTTCTAAAATCAAAATTCTCTTTCAGACTTTTCTTGATAATATTTCCTAGTGGACTCTACCATGTGGAATAAATTTCTGACTTTATAGCCTGGGGAGACGTGTGATTATAGTGACATAACAAATTATGTGTTGCCTGGTGGAACAGCACAGTGCTTGTGATTCCTTTGAACAGATAACCCTGACTGTCACATGCTTGATTTTTCAGTTATGAAGTAAAATAAGGAGGGAGTAAAAGAAGGTACATATTACAAAAATGCAAAAAATAGTAGCAGTTATAACTTGAGCGTTTAGTTAACAATTTATATATTTTTAAAAATATATATCCCCTGCAATAGATTTCAAGCAACTATGTATATATGTATGCATCAAATTAGGGAAAAATAGAAAGTTTTTTAAAAAGTGAAAACCACAGTGAATTGCCAAGTTTAAACTTCTAGAAGGACAGAATATTAGAGAGACAGAAGTCTAGACTAGTCCTCTAGAGAGACAGTATATAATGGTTTCGCAGATAGAAAACTGCCAATGTTACAGGACTCTTCAGCAGTATTATTATCAGGATTACTGCAAAGGTTCAGAGTAAAATCACTTTAGCTTTATGCTTCTTTACAAGGAAAAGGAGCAAGTCATGTATTCGTGACTGTATTGCTGCCTCTGGAGGTATGAACACGGGTAAGCAACCTTCCCCAAGTGATTGGCTTGAAGTTCTGGTCCACGCAGACAATAGCAGAAAATAAATTTGCATCATCAGTCATTCTTATGAGGTCACTAGACCAACTTTCTCCAACAGCTGTCTGATTTTGTTTGCTTTCTAACAGTACATGTATATTGCTGGGCTGTTGTATTTTCTTTTTTTAAATTTATTTTATTTTTTAATTGTTTTCCCTTTTCTTTTTCCTTTTTTTTTTCTTTTAATGCAGATAATGATATTCCATGTGCAGATTCAGACAGTGTTCTTTCACCCGCACTAATGGAAACAAGGAATCAAGGGGGCCTAAATTATTTGGTACTTGTCAAAGAAGGCAACCAAGATGAAGAATGCATCAATTCTGACGAAATTAGTTAAGTGTGGTTACCACCGTTTAAAAGAGACAGTGAAAGAAGAGAAAAAACTCTTCCAAGAAGACATAAGCCAAGGAAAATATTCTGCACATCATCATACTTACAGAGTTGTCTTTAAAAAAAAAAGCAACTCTGTAATAAAACTACCAGAAAACTTAATAAGGTACCAAATGGCGTGTATCAGGATAAGACACATCCTTTGATTTCTACACGTTGTGGTTTGGGTGCATCACAGGAGATAGTTTTAAGTAAAAAAACATGTATCAGACAGTCAGAGATTTTACTGTGGTATTGATTAAACTTTTGCAATCACATATGCCTCCGGCACAAGGCAGCCCTTCTAAAAAGGGAGTACTGGTATGCTGCTTCAAAAGACAAGCAGCTCGTTCATGAATAAAACCAAACAGTTGAAGTCTATCTTCACTGTGCACAAACATGATTTTACAAATTGAAAAAACAACATCAATACCAAACTCCAAATCAGAAAGCAATTGGACCAGGTTGTCCACTGCTGCGGGTGGTCTGTTTCCCTATTTAATTTAAACAAATGTTTGCCATCACCTTGCATATTAAGTTGCACAGCAATTGATCTGTGAGTCTGGACAGTCCTGTTTTCTTACATTTCTTCTCCTTTACTTTTTGAATGTTCATCATCCTCGTTTATTTTTTGTCAGACTGGGTGAATGGAGGTACTCTTCCTTAGTGTCTTTGGAGATCAAGTCAAAGTATATAATAAAATTTTATACAAATAATTATTGAATAAAAGACAGCAATAAGCTTTTTCTAGCCTTTCATCATGAGCAGTAGTTTGCAAATTATACAGAACTATTCACTGACATCTTTCAGGAAGCTAGAAACATGCTATAATTTTATGCATATATTTGAGAATGGGGCACGCTGGAGAGTAGTAAAGGCTCCATCTGATGTCAGAATGTATACATTTACAAGAAGCAACTCCACTGCAATTAAGCTTCAAAAGTTTCTTAAATGGAGATTCAACACATATGAAAAAGAAATTTGGAGTCTGAATATTTTACTGAAATGAAATAGAAATTAAGATATTTTGAATTAGGATTCTTCAAAGTCCCTGAAAAAGCCCATTCAGTCCTTATATAAATATTTTTCTCCACCTACAAATCAGTGTAAAAGACAGATTTGCTAATAAAAACAATTGCAGCACTTCACTACGTTCACCAGACCGTGAGTAGCGGATAAACAAATAAATACTGTATTACATTTCCTTCCTCTTCAAGTGCTGCTTGATTGATTGTACAGCCATTCCTTCCATTTCAGTAATTTAAAAATTACTAATGTTTGCTCACCTATGGCATGTGCTGGCCAGAAACCAGGAGGATCCCAGTTCTGTGGGCACCACACCTGAATGTGTTCTGTGCGCATAGTTCCATTTAAGTCAAGAAGCCTGCTCAGTCAGCAAGCCACAGACAAAGGTTTTGAACAACAACAGGACTCCATATGAGTCTTTTTCTTTAGCAGCAGAAGCCTCCCAAAATTCTGTCAAGACAACACCTTTCACAGGCCTTGTGAGCACCTGTGATGTGATATCCCAAGGCAATTCAGTTTTGTGTAGGTCTGCATTGGAAAAGAATCATGGAAGAGCCTAACCAACATATGTAAACTGGGTTAGTGGGCAAGATGAGCATCGGTGACAGAGAGCAGTCAGGAGTAATGCCCTTCAGGTCTTGAAGCAGTCACAAATATACAAAGCAGCACAGAAGGAAAAGAGGGAAGGTAATTCTTGTTGTGTTCGCCTTCTGTAAGCGTTGCAAGACAAGCCTAGTTTTAATGAAAGATTTATCACAGCATGATGAGAACAAAGTGTCAAGTTTAATACACTGCCAATAAATGAAACCTTAGGATATTGAGCAGTGACCTATGCCTTTTGTACCTGATAGTATGAAAAATGTATTGGACAGGATAAAAAAATTAATTTATTGATCCAAATTCGAGGATCCTGATCTATAACTTTTTGAATTCAAAAAATTAAAATATTCAAAATATTGAAGACAAAATATCTAACCTTCCCAGTAGTTGCAGTCATCTGAGTCATGCTCAGTGATACAGTGTGCGCTCTGAGCATGGCCCTACTCATCTCCGTCTTATTGAAGTGGTGCTTCCTCTCTTCACTCAAACTCTTCTTGCTGATTCACGTTTTTCTCATCAACATTTATTCACTATCAGGGGGTCACCTCTAGCTTTCCAGCAGAGACAGGGCCTGATGGCAATTTTCATGCTACTTTTGAACACAGTAGGGAAGACACATATATAAGAGGTGATGAGAATGAAAGACCTCTTAAGCACATTCTCTCTTGGGCAGGGAAATGGGTACTACCTGGCCTGTGTTTGCCTCTGTTTTTACCTCCTCCTCTGGCAGATCACAGGAGAGAGTCAAGAAATCCTTGAGTTCAAATGTCTTGAATTTCAAGACTACAGATTTTAAATAAGTATAGATGGATTTAAGGGTGATAATGTCATTTAAAGGAAAGAGATATTTAGGGGAGAAAAGAATCCTGGCATATCAGAAAGGTTATATGTGAGATAAGGGTAGTATAAGGCACGTGGACCCAATTTTCAGCTGCTGTAAATCAGGTTAGATATGTTAAGCTAAGCAGATGTACAGCAGTATAAAAACTGTCTCCAAGTGTTTAGCTTGAATTTTGTCCTGAGACAGGTAGACTTATGCCTGGCCAGTTCCTGAAAAAAAGAGGGCTAGTGTCTTTAAGTTTCCTTTTCTCCATTTTATTGCTGAGCATGACATTACATGGCATGGAATATCTCCTTGGTTAATTTGAGTCATCTGCCTGGTTGTGTCCCCTCCCAATATCTTGTGCACCCTCAGTCTATTCACTGGGGAGGGGGCACGGAGTGAGAAGCAGAGGTGGCTTTGATTCTGTGCAGGCACTTTTCAGCAATAACTAAAATATTACTGTGTTATCAGTATTGTTTTGGTTGCAAATCTAAAATGCAACACAAGACGAGCTGCTGTGAAGAAAATACATTCCAGCCCAGTACAGTCTCTTATCTGCTGGGGAAGAGGAGATGCGTGCCCCCAGGCGCTGATCAGGGGATGCCCCAGGTGAGTCTCTGTAGATGCTGAATAGCTTTAGCAGAGAAATTTTCCAGCTTTCTGCAGCATTCTGTGAGAGCTCTGTGTTTCTCATGAAGGCTATGAAAAACACTGCTATGGGTTTCTGTAAACTAATTCTTTATCTTGCACCTGCTGTTATTTGGCAGTGTTGTTATGGTATACTGAAGAAAATACTTTCAAATGAATGTCGTATAGCCTCCACCAATCCTTCTAGGAGGTGGATGATCAATGACCTTATGCCATGCAGGCGACCCAAGTTACGTAAACTGATTTATAGTTAATTAAATAAGCCACTTTCTTCCTGATCTTGGATTGTGTCGTTTCCCGCTGTTCTCGGTACAACAGCAACAAGTCTCTGGGCCACAGCCAGAGATTTCCTGTCTCTGGCTCTTCCTTGCTCCTCGATGCCAGCACAGACACTGAGCAACACTGGTGAACATGCTGCACACGATACCACACACACAACCCATGAGTGCTGGGCTCTCAAACGGCCATGGCTGAACTCTGAGCTGTACTTGGATAGACATGGACATATCGTGTGTCTGTAGCTGGTTTGTCTAGTCCTTCAACTGCAGACTTGACATTCATATGAATGGATGACAAATATTCTACTTCTACCTATGATTAGTATTTACTACAATCCAACACAAATGCGGTGGCGATTACTTAATGTTTGTAAATTATTTTGTAAATGTGGAGGGCCAGGGCAGATGTTACTGTTTAACTAAGGCGGCATTTTCAGTGGCATCAATTCTAAGTCTTCTATCTTCAGGTCTACAGCAGGTGGTAGCACCCAGCCATCAGTGCATTTCTGTTTTTCAGGGTTGATTGAAATGGCTTTTGAGCTGGCACATACTGATGACCAGATCTATCCAAAATCTGTGTTCCTCATGCTATCTATTTGGGACCATGATCAGGATACTATGAAAGACAATAATATTGAGTTCTTATTAGATCAAAGATAAAATAATGGAAATGTGCATGTAGCTGCTACTGAGAGATATGCCAGGCTCTGGCAGGATCAGTCTCTGATCCCCATGTGCCACAGAGGGAGTGCCCAGGAGTTTGACATAAGCTGTGGGAATGTAGCTGTCAAGAGCCCTGAAGGGAAAATTTATACAGCTTGAAAGGTTGATTTGTCAAGATATGAAAGGCAAAAGACGTCTTTGGTTTTATCAGGTTGGACAGAAAAACTTGGGGTGTCAAGATGATTTTGTTGTCTTTTTCATATTTAACATTCAGGTCTGGGAGACTTTACTGTCAGTCATTTGATGGCATCATCGCAAGATTTAAGAAAGCTAAAAATGACCAGCAGAAAGGCGAAAGGTTGTACAGCTACACTAACTCAAGTTTTTTTCTGTTAGCCTTTGTTACCTGCAGAAATTAGTAAGTGGTGAGGACAAGAAAAGCAAGAACTAAGTTCACCTCAGCCTATCTTATCTGAGAACCTTAAGCTGGGGTCCAGCACTGAGACTAGAGTTGTTGTTCCTCAGCCTTCCTGGTACCCTAAATAACAGAGACTACTAACACCCTCCAGACCACAACGTCCCTCAAAATTTGCTTCTCTCACCACTTGTACAGAAGGGCACAAAGTGATGGCAGAGTCACTGCATCCTTGCCTTCCATGATGGTTTTCAGCAGAGAAACTTTTACCATCTCTTTGAATTGACTAATGTCTCCAGGTTATTTTCTCTTTCTAAAGTTTTTTTTTTTGACATTTGTGGCATGCTGTCTGTGATGGTTTGAGTCCTCAGGTGTGGCTTTACTGAGCATAATCAGGTGAAATAGATCCTCTGTAATTTGTGTTTAGGACTATGCATTTTAATAGTAACTGTGAAGGCAAGCTTTGTTCTAAATTCCAATGCATCCCTTCCTACACAAAGCTGATATTAATAACAGACCTGAAAAAGGATGTTACAGAAAAGAATGTCTGTAAAATAGCCCTGGCAGGTCTGTTAATGACTGAAAAATTCTAACTAACTTTCGTTTGTTTTAATTCATTATTGAAAATTTTTGTTACACACTCTGGAGTGAGTTGCAGAAGCTTGCATACCAGCTGGATTTTTCAAACAATTATGGCTCTATTTTTAATGACACTTAGCATCTCTAACTGATATTTTGTTTTAACTCTAAAACATAGCCAGAAACTCAGGGTATCAAAGCCAAGTGAAGATGAAAAAATATTGTCATTGTTGCCACTGACATAACTGATACTGCTGTATAAATAACATTTTTATTATGCATTAACTTCTTTGTGTGACGTCTTCCATTTGGAGGATGTTCATCTCTGTCTTCTATCTTTTACTGTGAGAACAGAGCTGTAAAATAACCACTCCCTATTTGGATATTAATTCCTTTTGCAATTCTGTTGACATAGCTGGATTTTCTTTCTGGAATAGAACAGAATCATTTAGGTTGGAAAAGGCTTCTAAGATCATTGAGTTCAACCATCAGCCCAGCACTGCCAAGTGCTCCACTAAGCCATGTCCCTAAGCACCACATCTACTTGTCTTTTAAATCCCTCCTGGGATGGTGACTCCACCACTTCCCTGGGCAGCCTGTTCCAATCTTGACAGCCCTTTTTGAGAAGAAATGTCCCATAAAATCCAATCTAAACCTCCCCTGGTGCAACTTGAGGCTGTTTCATCTCATTCTGTAGCTTGTTTCTTAGGAGAAGAAACAGACCCCCGCCATCTTACAACCTCCTTTCAGACAATCATAGAGACTGATAAGGTTACCCTTGAGCCTCCTTTTCTCCAGGCTAAAGAGTTCCCAGTTCCCTCAGCTGCTCCACGTAAGATTTGTGCTCGAGACCCTTCAGAGCTCTGATGCCCTTCAAAGATTCACAGAATCAAGGTTGGAAATGACCTCCAAGATCATGGAGTCCAACTTTTGAAAAATCACCACTTTGTCAACTAAACCATAGCACTAAGTGCCATGTCCAGTCATTTCTTGGACACTTCCAGGGATACCTCATCAATCCATTCCAATGCTTGGCAACCCTTTCCATGAAGAAATTCTTCCTAATGTCCAACCTGAACCTTCCCTGGCACTGCTTGAGGCTATGCCCCCTTGTCCTGCTGCTTGTTACCTGGGAGAAGCTGCCCCACCTCACTTGCAGGCAGTTGTAGAGAGTGATAAAGTCTCCTCTGAGTCTCCTTTTCTCCAGGCTAAGCAATTCCAGCTCCCTCAGCTGCTCCTTGCAAGACTTGTGCTCCAGACCCTTCCCCAGTTCTGTTGCCCTTCTCTGGACTCACTCCAGCACCTCAGTGCCCTTCTTGTCGTGAGGGGCCCAGAGCTGCACGCAGGATTCGAGGTGTGGCCTCCCCAGTGCCAAGTACAGGGGGGCAATCCCTGCCGTGATCCTGCTGGCCACACAATTTCTGGCACAAGCCAGGATGCCATTGGCCTTCTTGGCCACCTGGGCACAGCTGGATCATGTTCAGTTGGATGCCAACCAACATCGCCAGGTCCTTTTCCTCTGGGCAGTTTTTGAGCCACTCTTCCCCCAACCTGTGGCACTGCCTGGGGTTGTTGTGACTGAAGGGCAGGACCTGTCACTTGGCCTTGTTGAACCTCACACAACTGGCCTTGGCCCACAGATCCAGACTGTCCAGATCCCTCCACAGAGCCTTCCTGCCCTCCAGTAGGTCAAGACTCCTGCTCAGCTTGGTGTTGTCTGCAAAGTGTCTGAGGCAACACTCAATCTCCTTGTCCATATCACTGATAAAGATATTAAACAGGGCTGGCCCCAGTACTGAACCCGGGGGGACACTGCTTGTGACCGCGGCCCACTGGGTGTGACCCCATTCACCACCACTCTCGGGGCCCGGCCATCCAGTCAGCTTTTTACCCAGCGAGCTGGGTAATATCCTGGCCAAGCCATGAGCAGAGTTTCTTCAGGAGAATGCTGTGGGAAACAGTGTCAAAGGCTTTAGTGAAAGTTCAGGTAGACAGCCTTTTCCTCATCAACTAAGTGGATCATCTCGTCTTAAAAAGAGATCAGGTTAGTCAAGCAAGACCTGCCTTTGGTAAACCCATGCTGCCTGAACCTGATGTCCTGCATGTGCTGTGTGATGGCTCTCAAGGTGATCTGATCCACTGAGATATTTTCTTCAGGGAGTGCTTTCTGGAATGCCTACCTATCTCCATGCAGAAATAAATTTCTGGGGAAAAGTGTTATTAAAAATCTCTTTAGCATTCTTTGATTCAGTTTTATATTATGAGTAAAATCCTTGATGGAAGCAATACAAGAAAATATACTGACAAAGTGACTAGAGCTGCAAATGCCCTGTAGTTACCATGTTTGCACAGTTGTGTTTTGGCTCAGATCAGAGAGTCCTGCAGGTCCTAAGTGGAATATATGTTTCTGGGGCATGGGAAGCAATAAAAGATATGTGAGTAATAGGATGGCTTTTAAAAAACAAGCCTGTGTGCAAGGACTTTGGACTGTGAATAAAATGACTGTTACTCTAAGGACTATGCAAATATACAAATTGCAAATTCTTATATGATCTATGCTTTTTTTTTAAGTGACAAAAGTGTCAAATTAAGTGGCGAAGGAAAACAATACAGTGCCTTTGGAAATGCACTCCCAAAGAGTGTAAACAAAGTCAAATACAAGTGTTCTCTTAAATACAGGATTTGCATTTTCTTAGCAGAATAAAATCTCTGCCTTGACTCTCTGCGCACTCACTGAAGTGGAGGTCATGGCTAGTGACAACTGGGAGCTGTTCCTAGAGGCTTTCTTGCCTTTTTAGGTTATGAGGGTCTCTGTGTGTTTAGGATAATATGATTGACGGCTCCACTCCGGCCCCAATTAGCACCCTATAATTTATTAGCTTCTGCTTTCAGATTATGCGCTAACTTCACAAATATTTCAACCACGGAAACAGCAGCTATCAAGTGTCTCTTTCGTGAGCCAGCTCACTTGGGCTGCAGTTAAATACAAGGAGGGAGCTGTGTAGGTCTGTCAAGAGAGAATAATCATTTGTGTCTGTGTGCAA
This sequence comes from Struthidea cinerea, assembly GCA_013397865.1. Classification (NCBI taxonomy): domain Eukaryota; kingdom Metazoa; phylum Chordata; class Aves; order Passeriformes; family Corcoracidae; genus Struthidea; species Struthidea cinerea. The sequence continues at coordinate 254,545 of VZTI01003033.1, read as the reverse complement.
CTGGGGCTGTCACAGCTCTTTAGGACCCAGCTTCTGGAAAAAAGGAGTTGTTCCACTGGATCAGGATCAGGGGTTAGGGCTTGGTTCCTTCCACAGCGGTTCAGTGCAGGATTGAGACCAATGCACTGGCTCTTCCTGAGAAGGCCTGTGTATGTCCAACTCTGTTTATCATGTGAATACTGACTCCATGCAAACAACATTGACAGGAAAGTTTGTGTCCATCCTAATGCTGTTTCTTTGCTCCTCGCTGCTGCAATGTGGGGCCAGAATACTAAGTGCAGGAGGGAAGAGCCTGGGTAAGGCAGGAGAACAGAGAGGGGATGAGATGCAGGGTGCGGACTGAGGACAGAAGTCAAGGAGAGGAGAAGCAGAGAAGTTGGGGTGGGTATGATGAGGGAGGAGGGGCACCTTGCAGCTGTACCTGGGCCAGGTAGGGCAGAAGGAAATGTGCCATGGAGCAGGGACACAGAATACCCTCAGTAATATCCAGTGTGGTATTACGTGTCCTAAAGGGATAGCACTCCTGCCAGGTGTCTATCCTGCCTTCACCATGAATGAATAAGCAACTGGCACGTACCTAAAGAAATGCTCCAGTCCTTGGCCAGCCCGTGCTTTTGTGAAATGCAGCCGAGCATGGCAATGGAAGTGCCCACGCATGAGAGTGGGGCCCAGGGGTGTGCACATCTGCACCCTGCAGCCCAATAGCCCTGCACCCCTGCATCCCTGCACCTCTGCACACCTGCACTCCTACACTTCTGTACCCCTGCATGTCTGCACCCCTGCACCTCTGCACACCTGCACCCCTGCACCCTGCATCCCTGCACCCTGCATCCCTGCATCCCTGCACTCTTACACTCCTACACTCCCGCATGCTGCATCCCTGCACCCTGCACATCTGCATTCATGCTCTCTGCATCCCTGCACTCCTGTACTCCTGCACACCTGAACGGGCTCTTCCAGCACCTTTCCTATCTCTTGTGGGACCTGATGCAGAGAGGGCAGGGGCAGGAGGATGGGGGCATGGCACCCCAGGGCCTCTCTGCTACAATTTGCACTCACAGCTTCGATGCACATTATTCCCAAGTTATGCCTGGCTAAGGAGGCAGTAGAAGGTGCACTGCAAAGGTAACTCCTCCTCTATGATTAGAAATGGACATGAAGAGCCCAGTCTGAGTCGCTTGTCACTACATTCAGATTAGACAATAGTGCTACCATGCTGGGAACTAAATTAACAATATGGTTCCTCAGGCTGCAGTCCCAAAACTTGGGAACTGACTGAAGTAAAACATATTTTTCCTCTTTCTTTTTATTTTCTTTTCTTTTTTTCCTTTTCCTTTTTCCTTTTTCCTTTTCTCATTTTCTCTTTTTCCTTTTCCTTTTCTTTTTCTTTTTCTTTTTCTTTTTCTTTTTCTTTTTCTTTTTCTTTTTCTTTTTCTTTTTTTTTCTTTTCCTTTTCCTTTTCCTTTTTCTTTTTCTTTTTCTTTTTCTTTTTCTTTTTCTTTTCTCTTTCTCTTTCTTTTTCTCTTTCTTTTTCTTTCTTTTTCTCTTTTTCTTTTTCTTTTTCTTTTTCGTTTTCTTTTTCGTTTTCTTTTTCGTTTTCTTTTTCTTTTTCTTTTTCTTTTTCTTTTTTTTTCTTTTCCTTTTCCTTTTCCTTTTTCTTTTTCTTTTTCTTTTTCTTTTTCTTTTTCTTTTTCCTTTTCCTTTTCTTTGTTTCTATTTTGCTTTTCCTCTTCTACTTTTTCCCTTTTTTTTTTTTTTTTTTTGTTTAAGATCTCCTACTTGCATTTGCCTATGCAAAATTGCCAAGCATATGAAATCAATGTCTCACTCCTGCAAATAATCATAGGAGCCTCTCCTTTCCCTGCTGCAACTGCTCCTCTGGGTGGCAGGCCCGGGAACACAGCCAGGACACTACAATCCTCCACAGGAGCTGGCTCATCCGTCTGTAATCAAAAGGGCACGTTAATTACAACACTTGCCCAGAAAAAGATGCACAGCAACTGTCAGTTAGAGAACACTGCTGCATCCAAAGCCACCAGCAGCATATTCCTCCCTTCCAAGAAGGGCCCAACATTTAAGCCCTAGCTAGAGCTTGTCTTGTGAGCCTAAATATGACTTCAAAGGGAAGGCGAGAAGGGTCAGCAGCTCCTGACCCAAGGAGGAGACAGGGCAGATACATTTCCCCAGAGGCTGCAGCGCACAGTCTAGGGGACGCAAAACGGATTATTCAAACTCTCTTTCACCCTTTTCTCCTCCCTTCCTCCTCCTCTGCTGGGCGCTCCTATGGCAAACACACTGGAAAAGGAGATGAGAAGTAAACAACATTACCCTAAAGCTCTCCAGCATTGGGCTGTAAGTGTAGGGGCACATATATGCATTTCAGAGTTTTATGCTACATTCTTGTGACTGCAGCCCTACTGAAGCAAAAACCTCTTCAAAATAAAGTGGAGACAGCACCCACAAATACCATGCCCTATCCCCACCTCCATCCTTCCCTTGACAGATCACTTTTACCCTCAGAGATCATTAAAACAGTACTCCTTCATGCTTTGCTAATTGTCAGCTCTTTTCAGAAAGGGAAATAAATATCTGTGGTGAATACATCCAGAGCTCATTTTGGAAACTCCTTGTGGAGAGGACACTCTTGCCATTGGACACCCTTGCTATGTCCAGCACTGCCATGCTCTGCAGTAGATCCCATCCCCTGCCTCCTTCATTGGACTCTGCACGAATGGGTTTGAAGCTGTTTGTTTGTGTCTGTTCGTCTGTCTCAGCTGGGCTAGTCTGTTTGTCAGGGGGGCAGCTAGAGAGCACAGTCTGGTGCATGACATTCAGAAAGGGACAGCAGGAGGATCTGCTCTTCAGGCTGCAGGGATGGGGACTCACATCCCTTTCAGTGTGTGACAAGCATGTGACAGGTACTATTTACATACCACCTAAGAAGGGTTTCTTTTGTAATTCCAGATTTTCTGCAAGCATTCATGACTAAGGGAGTAATAACTTATGATGCAAAGAGGAATAAAACAGACTTGAGAAATGGCATGGAGGTCATGTGCACTGTTACTGCATTAGGAGCTGTGGTCCCAGTCCTGCAAAGACTCATGACCAAGCCTTGAAGGTTGGTGCTGTGAGCGGTCCTTCAGGAGTCAGAATAACACAGAGTGAGCAAAACTGCAAGGATTAGACAAAACAGGGCATATGTGCTTTCAGGCTGCAGTCCACCCAGAGTAGGAGCATTTTTTAAAAAGTTGTTTGCACTTTTAACACCTTGAGCTGCTGTCTTGGCTTTTGTGTTTGGATGGTTTCATGATATAACAATAAAAACGTACCCACAGAACAAACACCAAAACCAATATTCATGTAGTCATTGCATAAATTCTCATGCTTGAATACATTCGCAGTCAAAATGAATTGTAAATGCCAATGTAGTAAATGACTGGTTTATGCTTACATGAATATTTCCCAATGTATTTGGGCTGTGTCACTCAGCCCTCCTCGCTAAGAATTACAGAGAAGAGGGGAGGAAAAAAGAAAGAAAAAAGAAATAATTGTGGTGAAGCACAACCAACAATGGACTCAGATTTATCTTTTTTTAAAAAAATCAACCTTTATAAGCAGCCTGAAAAGCCCTCAGGCAAACACTCACAAAATGTCCCTGCTAACTTCAAGCCACTGCAGTTAAATGCCATTTTTAGTTACTTTTCTCCTGCAAAAAAGCTGGTGTCTTCTTCCTTTATAAACACCTCAGAATGTTTTTGGTTTAACTAATAATGTAAATTCTGGGGTCGTTCCCTTGCCCTTTGCAGCTTGTCTGGGCTCTGACTGTTTGGAGGCTGAGGGAAAAATGCCCACCGGTTTGTCTGGCCGAAGGAATCATGGCAAGTCCCCCCTGCCATTTGCTAAGCTCTGGCTGGGGGTGCTCCTTGTCAGCTTCTCACAGAATGTACTCACCCTGCTTTGTCAAACTCTTTCTAGTAGGATTCCTATTCTTTCCCAGAAATTGAGTTATCACCAAACCTAGGAGAAGCAAGATTGGGTTATTCATAACTCCACTTCTGACACACGGTGAACATTATGCCAGCTCTTCTGAGAGTGTGGAAGGTAAAAACTCTCATCACAGCACAAAAGTCCATTTTCTACTGCTTCTCCTAGTGTCAGGGGGTTATGTCAGGAATCTCCTACTATAAGCTTTAAAATCTGTCAGCTTCAAAGACACTACATTAAGAAAACAAACAAACAAGCAAAAAAGCCCCCTAACACAGTAGTGCTGGGATCAGATGTTTTGTCTATAAAAAAGTCAGCTTTTAAGTACGGGTTAAGTGCCATTTCTGCCCTGTTTCATTAATTATTCATCACCTGGTAATAACATTTTAATTTACCACTGCAGTTGCAGTTCTATATGCTACGGTCCCCTCTTCTGGCAGAAGAAATATGGAGCAGCTCCCTTACTTTAACCAATCTTACAGACACACCATACACTAAAATGCAGCACTGCAATGGTCTCATATTTTCTTATCTTTTGTATTTATCTCTGTGTATTTTACTTACTAAGAAAATATTTCCAACTGTTAGGATTTCTATTTATCTTTCATGCAACATAATAAAATAACTCACTTCATCCACGTGAGAGATACTTTTTCTGCTTCACCCTGAAGTTTCCAGTTTGCCTCATTTCTCTTATTTAGCTTTAATTCTTCATTAAAGTACACAGGGTGAAAGAAGGAGATACCTTTAATACAGCTTTGCTACTGTTAAATATCTAATTCTCCCTTTCAAAAAACCCCAAACAAAACAACTACTATAGCGGCAAAATGACAGCAACAAGTAGACAAAGGGAAGTGTTAGAGGCAACTCAGACCGAGTGTCCATCACGTGCTTTTGATTCTGGTGTTTCCCTTAAAGGCTGTTGGGTTGAAGGTGAGCCATTCTTCATCAGATTCCTTTCTCCCCCCTGCTTTAAGAGGGTTTTACTTTCACCAGAGAATGTTTATTGTAAAAAGAAAAAAAAATCAGAAACTCAACCAAAACCAAATAAACAACCCCACCCCCAACCCAACAACTGTTATACATCCAATGCAAATGTGCCAAACTCTGAGAAGTGCCACCTTGGTTTTCAGCTTTCTGGGATTTAAGCAGTTGTGAGGGGAACAGCTGCATATCTGTAAGTCCAGGGCAGGTGGCCCCAGTCAGACACTTGCCACTCACAACGACAAAGCTGGAAAATCTGACGGGTTCCTTGATAGCCCGAAAATGTCCATGAGTTCCAGTTTCTTCTCCTTTTACTTTTCTATAATGCAAAGTAAAAATCCAGTTCAAAACTGCTGAGTAGCTTTGCCATGTTTGCATTCAAGAAGTAACTTTCACTGCCATAAAAAAATATTCACACCACTAAAAAAACCCCTACAATTTCCTCTTCTCCCTGTATGAAGGCCAGTGGTTTTGCATCACCATCCATGATGTCATTTGACTCTTTCAGAGTAGTCTGGCTGCAGGTGTGGGTGTGGGGTCTGCTTAAATAGAAGTTCAATGTCTTTGGCTCTCCTCTTGCAACAGAAGGACTTTCCGAAGTAAGTCTAAAGTATCCCCCTTGCAATGCCAGGTCCTTTTAAATCCCGTTGTCTTTCCCCGAGCAGCAGGGCCACAGTGGGCTTGGAAAAGGGTAAGGGGGGACCGAGAGTCTTTGAGTCAGCACATCAGCTCAGAAGGGATCCACCACAGAAGGAGTAACGACGAGCTGCAAACCAAGATCAGAAGCTGTTACAAACTGACCCGATTTCAGCTCTGAATGCCACCTTGTCTAATGGGTAGAGAGCTACAGGGGAGAGCCAGGGGAAGAAGTATGAAGGACAGCTCTAAAACCAGTACAGATCCTTGCTTTTATCCTGAGGTTGCAAACCTGAGAACGGAGAGAAGAAAAAAAAAGGAAGAAGAAAAATAGGTACAGGCATTTAAGGACAGAGGAAAACAAATTGCATTTCTTGCCAGCTGAGATCAGTCTAAAGCATGGGATCTCCAGAGCCCCAGAAGGCTGTGAATCAAGGAGAAGAGCCCAAGCCAAACTGGAGACCGGCACACGTCCCTCCTGCTTAAAGTGAGGACACCTTAAGGAGCCATTAGTGGCTGCAATAATGAAACCAGCATGGAGCAGACTTTCCTTGCCTTCACAACCACTGACTCAGGATCTGTCACTGCTGACTATGCCTGTGTACCCATTTTTGTCAGCACTACAGTCACAGCCTTGGTTCCAAGACACCCCAACTGGCACTGCCAGGGGAAAACCACTGCCTTTTTTGCTCAGCAAATGCAATTGTGCTTTCATCTCAAAAACTGGAAGAAATAGGTAAATAAAGAGAGGAAATAGTTCATGAAACTGCGTGGTGTCTAGAAATGACCCCTCGGGGCAGCACATGGATGGGGCCAAGCAGCAACCTTTGGGGCTGCTCCATTCTACTCCAAACTCTTACTACTCAATGCAGGAGCAAGACAAGGGCCAGGACAAGAGTACCTCAAAGCAACCTGTAGCCTCAGGGCATGTTTGAGGGCATCAGAAATTCAAATAATGTTGAGGAGATGTAATGTGTTGGCCTGTCCCATCCTTCCTCTCCCTTCCTCACTTCCCTGGCCTGAGAGCCCCAAGAAGACCACCCAGGGCAGAGCTCAGGTGTCACACATGGGGCTTCCACCCTCACTTCATTCTCCCACAGCAGAACCTCAACCACCCCCCATGAGTCCTTCTGGATGGTGTGGAGTCAGGGATCAGAGAGGTGCAGCTGAGCCGGGACCTGGAGGTACCAAAGGCAGCTCATTACCTGTGTCCACATTGAGGCCGATGCTCTGTGCCATGTCCCCCGTTGCGTTGGGGAAGGGGCCCGGTGTCGTCCAGGCCGCAGCAGTGCCCGCTTCGGTCTTGCCCAGTTCACAGGGGGGACTGACTGGTGTGGAAACGGAGGCGGGGGGGAGGCGGTGGGGGCGGACGGAGGCGGTGGGCACCAGGAGCGAGCCATAGCGGGGGTCGAAGTGGGGCCCGTAGACCTCGTGCATGGCGGTGGGGCGGGGGTAGGCAGTGCTCTGTGTCCCGATGTAGGGGTGGTGGTGGTGGTGGTGGTGGTGGTGGGCGTGGTGCCAGGGCTCGGGGCCGCCTTGGTGCAGGTGGCCGTGCAGAGAGGCGGGCGCGTAGGGGTCGGCGGCCGTGGCGAAGGGCAGCTCGCTGTGGGCAGCAGCTGCCAGGGGGCTGCTCAGGCTGGCTGGGACAGAGGAGGGCTGGTACGTGCTGTTCCAGAAGGACGGCGGGAAGATGCGCTGGCTCATTGGAAAGGAACCATCTGGGTGAAGGAAGTGGAAAAGAAAGTCAGCAAAGAGCACACACCACAAGCCTTGATCTCCTTTCCCTAGGGCTCTGTCCCTCCCTGATCCACCCAAACCAGTCCTTTCATTCCCTTTATTCCATGAAAAACTGCCAAACACAAGAACTTGCTCCAAACAAGTACAGATTCCTCTCCAACTAAGCATCCAACACACCTAGCCTATGGCTTATCCATGAAACTGCAACTATTTGCTCCAGGTTTCTCTTTGTATGTAGACAGGCAAAGGGTTGTTATCTAAGGCAAGAGAAAAATCTCTTTTCTTCAGTGGTGGAAACGGAGTGAGAGCTATTATATACCACTGAAATTCTCAGGATTGGGTTTTTCTTGTTTGTTTCCATCATAATCTCCTTGTCTAAGCATTTATGCCCAGCGCTTCCTGGAAAACGGCTGATGTCTCAGTGCAGTTGCAAAGTGGGCAGGAACAGCAATGTGACTAAAGGCAAGCTTGAATTACTCCAGTATCTGGGGGCAATTCTCCATCTATTACACTGGCCTGTTTCTCAGATGTATTGTCAACATTTTTGGGAAGCCCTCTGCAGGTCTTTGGAGATTGGCAGGGCAAAGGACAAGGGCCGTACATTTTCTTAGCCCAGTAAGCAACATGCAAAATGGACTGGTGATTATTAATAGTACAAATAGATGTTATGCATGGTTATTTGGGAACACACACTGTTCCTGAAAGAAATGCTCCTAACACTTCTTTGCCAGGGGATTATGTCAGCTCTGAGCCTTGGCATTGCTTGGGAGAAGGGGAAGCAGTTCATGATGAGCAAAAACCTCCTCTCCTGCCATCAATTCCAGCACTGAATATCTCTCACCCATGAAATATTCTTATACACTACAGACAGCAATCCATGCAGGGACTGGGAAACCATCCTTGGCCAAGCAGGTGGCCCTGTGAGGGAGGGTTACTAAGACTGCCCACAAGAAAGTGCCAGCCCTAACTCTCTGGCAGATGGAGTGTGGGGAAGGTTATTCCCCTCTGCCCTGAGTACCCTTGTGGGCCTGTCCAGAGTGCATCAGGAACGGATGCAGAGAGCTGTGCATAAGCCATGGCCTTTGCCTTGACAGCACATGGCCATGGGCAGGTCTGGAAGCCCTCGTTTTCAGAAATTTAAGAGTCCTTGTCAGTGCTCCAGTAGTAATCAGGGTGGTGATACATGCAGGGCAAGATACAGGGATGCACACAATCGTTTGTTTAGAGATGGGAAGCTGATGAGATGGTTCCCACATTTGCTTTTTGCTTCGCTCCCATCACTATGACCACTCTAAAGTGAAAGCTGAAAGAGTCAACGAGGGACTCATCACAATCACAGTTTGGGGGTCACTCTGCTGCTAATTGGGCTGTAGCCCCCTCCAGGTAAAGCACCTGCAGTGAAAAGACAATTTGTTTCCCCCGACTGCCTCCCAGGCTGCTATCCCCCTGGACCATGGCCGCCCGGCATAATCTGAAAGGCTTTATTCTTTCCTTTTTTACCCTAGAAGGGCCAAGCAGCTGGCAGCTCCTGGCCTGGTACCCCAGAGGATGCCTGCTGGGCACCAGCCGCTGGTGGGAGGGAGGAGAGAGCCGGGATGCGCAGCCGAGGTGGGGATGAGGTACCGGTCCAGAGGGGGCCTCCGCCGCCCCCCGCACCCCGTGCGCCCCCCTCACCGCGCTGCGCGCTCACCCCGCCAGGAGCTCGCGTTCCGCGCCGCCTTCGCGCTGCCGATGGAGAAGCTGCTGGGCTGGCTGAGCGCCCGGCTGAAGTGCTCGTCCACCACGGCGCTGATGTCCCCCTGGAAGTAGGTGAAGAGGACACAGCGGGAGCTGATGTACTCGGCCTCGGGGGGTCGCTCCTTCTCGGGGCTGCAGTCCTCCTCCTTGATGCTGGCCGCGGGGTGGCTGGAGAAGGAGCTGCCGGCGCTGGCGCTGCTGCCGCTCTCCGGGGCTTCTTGCATTTTGGAGTAAAAGGCGAGTTTCTGTAGGGAAGGAAAGAAAACGGAGCCGGTCACGCAGCACACCAAGGTGCGCTGGCCCGTCCCGTGCCAGCCGGCGTGCAGCGCCGAGCCCACTCCCACGGTCTTTCCGAGGGGATGCAAAAGACTGGTCCTCCGCTGCCCGCCGTTTCCTCAGCACACACCACAATCCCCACACCTCTACATCGCCCTCTGTAGTCCGGGGGCAACCAAGGGACTGCAAGTAGGGCTGGGGGCCCGAAACCCACAGGTGCCGGCCGGGATGGAGCAAGACAGCCTCCGAGTGGGGAAGGCGCAGCCGGGCGGGGGTCATACCGCCGGGTCCCCCCGCTCCAAGCCCTGCACAAGAAGGTGCTTTGGATCTGGCTCCGGAGCGGACGGCGGCCACCAAGGGGCTGCAATGCTGGAGCACCGGCGGGTTGCACGGGCAGGCGGCGGCCGGGCACCCACGGAGCAGCGCCGGCATCTGGGAGAAGGCGAGAGCCGCTCGGTCCCCGGCTCCGAAAATCTGGTGCAAAAGAGTGCCCTGTAACCCACAGCGGCGAGGGAGAAGGAAAGAGGGGGGGGAAAAAGACTGACAGTCTTAAACACATTTCATGGCAAAACTCAGCATTTCCCTGGACAGCAAGAAGCTCCAGGTATTTACTGCAAGGTTAATCTCCTTTTACTGGACTCCGCCGAGTGGGAAAACAGCGGGCGTTGAAGTTTGCCGGATGTTTTCCGTCTTCATGCGCGTTAGCGTGTCTGCAGCTGCTGGAGTTTCTTAGCAAGAAGCGCTGGGACGCGGAGCCCGGGCTTGGCCGCGGCGGACAGAGCCTTGGGGCGGCCAGCGGGGGAAGAACCGAGGGGACGGGGCAGAGTCTTGGGCCAAGACGCGCGATATATTTAATAATGTCACTCGTCGCGACGACCGCCTTTCCGCTTGGCTCCCTGTTCGGCCATTGAGGTAATGATCATCCCCCTTAATAATGTCATAAGCCGTGTGCCGGGGGCTGAAGGGGTGGTGGGAGGGAAGGCAAGGTGGGGGAAGACATCATCTGCTATTTGTGACGGGTACTGGGCCCCGCTGCCGGGCGCCGGAGGAGGCACAGGGACCGCCACGCCGCCGTCCCTGGCCCGGCACTGCACGGCGGGGGCTGCACCCGCCTGGGGCCCGGGGTGCTGTTCTCTATATCCATGCCCTCTTTCGTTATGCTGGGGGAGGAAGGAATTAATTTCTGGAAGGGGTAAGGGCGAGAGAAAAACTGGGAACGCAGAGGGGTAAAAGGAAAGCGGTGTGCAGCAGGTGCAGCCCGCGGAGCCGAGCCTGACCCACGCGGGACGGTGCGCGTCCCGGCGCCAGCAGATCGCCGCGCACCACGGGCCGTGCGTGCCCGAAACATACCCGCCGCCGGAGGGATCGTTTTATTGAAACCTCGGGATTAGTTGACACCCGCGACCGCCCGGGCGGAGCTACGCGCGTTGAGGCGGCGAGACGGGGCTCCGGTCCACGAAGCCCCCGCGGGTCTCGCAGGGGACGGCCGCCACCGGCAGCCGGGGGGGCTGGGGGACGGGCCGGGGTCCCGCCGCCGCCGAGAGCGCCCCGGCAGAGGAGAGCATCCTGTAGCCCCTTGCTCCCCTTCGAGGCAGCGGCTTCCTCTTCTTCGCCAAACCGGGGAAACCGCGCAACCTCCCGTCTCTCTCGCCACCTCCACTTCCAGAGCGTAACTCCGGAGCAGCCCTCCGAGGCGGCTGTAAAATCTCCGCACGAAGCGGCTTCCACGACAGCGGCCGGGATGCCGGCGCTCAGGGGTGAGCGGTGTCTCGGGAAGCCCGGCCTCGCAGCTCCCGACGGTCCCCACACACGGTGGACATCGCTACCCCGACCCGCCGCGCTCAGAGGGAGCCCGTCCCGGTAAAGAAAACAAACGAGCAAACATTTTAAAACAAACAAACAGACAAGCAAGCAAACAAACCCCCTAAAAATCCTTCTGAGGATATAAAATCGCACCCTCTCTCCCATGGCATCCCGTAGCCGGTCGTTTGCCGCCGGGGTACGTACCCTGCCGAGCCCCGCGCCAAGGTGGGATGCGGTTGTGCTCCGTTCACCATCGCAGGCTCCCAGATCTCACCCCCTCCCACCCCCCCTTTCCCCTCCCCTTCTCCTTTTCCCTTTTTCCCTTTGGTGAGGCCCCAGTCGGCCATCCTCCAGACTATACCCCTCCCACCTTCTGCCTCTTCACCGCTGTCCCCTACACGTACCTGGTGGTAGGGGCTGTAGGCTGCTGCGAAATAGGGCTGGGGAGGACCGTAGACTTGGTACATAACATCCAAACAGCTCATGGCTGGCCGCGGCCGAGAAGTATTTTTTTTCTCAACTCGTGTTCTGCAAAGTGGACTAATGCTTCGCGGGAGGGAGGTTCCCGGGGGTTAAGAGGCACCACGCACTGGTGGGAGGAGTGAGGGGGGATGAGGCCGCTCTGGGCTGTGCTGACACCCCCTCTCTGCCTTCTTTCCCTGCCTTCCGCCCTTCCTATAGCGCGGCTCCCTCCCGCAAATACGCCGGGATTGGAGGGGCTCCCTGGCAGCCGGGGAAATTTCAGCCCCCGGCCCGGCGGGTGGCAGAGGCGGAGGGAGCAGGGAGACCCCCATTCCGCAGCCAGGACTGCCCGAGAGCAGCGGGGCGGGAGGCGCGGAGGGAGCTCCGGCCACGCAGGGACCGGCAGGCGGCTGCGGGGTTCAGGGGGAAGCGGGGGTCGGCGGGAGATGGGGGCTTACCTAGCGAGTGATCCCATCTCCCGCTGCTTTTTATTTCATTTCCTTTCATTTATTTCATTACATTCCACGTGCCTCCTGTGTCGGGTGCTGCCTCGCTGCCCCCGGGGAGGATGCCCCGGCCGCCCCCCACCTCGTCGGCCCACGCTCCTGGCCGGGGCGAAGTGGAGCTCCGGGAAAGGCAGGGATCTGGGTGACCCCCTCCAAATCCCACCAAGTCCGGCGTCCGCCGGAAAATGCCACCACCAAAGCCACAGGAGCTGAGAGGTCTGATAAACCGAAGGAGGAAAAACCAGTTGCTCCCGAGGAGGAATCTCCCCAGAAACTTTTGAATCATTACAAATCCCGGGAACGGCCATGCTTTTGCATTTAATAGAAACTAAACTTCGCCGAGGGCAAAGTCACGTCAAAACAACAAATTATTGTGAAGGTAAACTGGATTTACTCCCTGGCTTTCTGCTGAGTACGACATGCAAAGTTGTAAATAGGTGAATGTATCTTCACTGCTCATTTTAGAGGAGTTGCATAGGAGGCAGATTATTTTTTTAACAGAGATGTAAGTTCTCATTTCAATATCAACTCTGAAATATTCAGCTTCATGGTATGGGTCACAACTACTGTGCGAAGAGACCCATTTTGTTTTGTTTTAAGCACCTGTAATAAAGCAGAAAAAATATGGAAAATATGAGAGAAAGAATATTACTCAGTTTTCAAGGTGCTGATTGGTTACAGTAGTATTGGGAAAAATCTGAAAAGAATGAACACTTTGAATTTTGATGACCTGGAAATATTTAAACTAATTTTAGCAGAAAAGCTTCATATTTAAAACTAAGCATTGACTCTATTTTGTTTCCTCCAAAATACAATTTTTATATTCCAAGTGCTAGAAACTGTTTTGAATGCCTGTCATTCATAAAATCATATTTCAGTGCCTGATGAGCATGCTTCAATGTTTCCTGCACCAGATGCAAGGTTTAAAATTCATATTTAAGCAAATTTTTTGCTCCCTATTCTAGTTTGGGAAATTCGCTTTTTGTACTCCAGTGCAGCCTGAAACACTGTGGCTGTGGGTTCTGCCTCAGCATTGCTCCTTCCCCCATCAGAGCCAATTTTGTGTTGGTGGTCAAGAAAATGAAGGGATGACCTCTGAGTGTTAGGCTTTAAAATAAGAAATGTATTTTATACTCTATAATTTTATTTCTCCTCAGCAGTAAGCAAATAGTCACGGTAGTGGGAAGGACTCACTCAGTGGCTGGTGTCCAAATTAAGGCAGTCAGCTAAAGAACAGCCCTTCGCCCCTCACAGTGAGAGACTGAGGGATCTTACACGGGACAGCAGGATCTCACTTCTCCTCTGTGTCCCTGCTTATGAGGGGTAGGGAGCTTTCCCAGCACACACAGATCTGTGCCTGTTTCAAAGGTATTAGTATGCTGGGCAAGGTACCAGAAAAAGCCCATTTCTCAGAGGGTAAGTCCAATGAACACCTGCTCCAAAGACACAGCATGCCTTCCTGCTCTTCGGACCAGCCCTTCACCAGGACTCTGTGCCATAGCAAAGGTAGGACCTGACACTTGCAGAGCCTGAGCATTCTCGTCTTGTGTAGAGAAACCCAAAGTGTAATGGCAGCATGTGTGACTGGGTGCTGCAATGTGGCTGATGGTCTGGCTTGGGTACCCTGGAGAATCTCTCCTTGAGGGCTGAATTTTGGGGTTTTACCTCACACTCAAGCATATGTAAGGGGAATCGGGTCTGATGAGGCTTGGTATGAATTCAGTCTCTTTTATAGACAGTCATTCAACTGTAAAACTGTGCAGTATAAGACACAAGTAAAATACAGTGTCTTAATGCAGAGCAATGCAAACACTCATGCAATAATGCTGGCATTATTTTGCCTCTTTGGTGCATCTGTGAAATTAGTGCTGGTATAGGAAATCATCCTGGAAACCAATGGTCAGAAACTATATCCACTAATGATCTCCCCGTGTATTTACAATTATATAAAAATAGTTTTCCTTGGTCTTAACTAAAGAATTTTAGTTGATTTGAGTAATGTACAAAGACTTGGAAAGAAACAGCTGAATTACTTCAGAGAGAAAATTACGACAGCAGTAAAGGAAAGCACAATTTTGGGCAGGACATGGATTAAGAACTGCCTGTGTACCATTACAGCACTGGCATGGGCCTACTCCTAAGCCATACACTGGTTAAGTATTTCACAGCAGTAATATGAAAAGAAAATCTTGTTAGGAATAAAGAACGATGGGTTCTGATAAACAGCGAGATGCAGAAAGTTACAACTTGCCTCAGAAAACATTTCTCTAAAGCAGGTCAGTGTTATCTTCTAACTAAATTGGAGCCTTTCACAAAACAAGAATCGGGTACTACTGCGAATGGCGTACCAGACAAGCAAACAGATCATCAAACAAAACAGCATTCAAAAGACTGGGACAAAAATGTGGTAGCACTGATCACATTTGTTGCTCACCTTCCCTGGAAATCCTACATCCAGTGCTAGCCTGCCAGCCCCCAGTGTGTGAAGGTTTGAGCACTGAGTATCACATTCAATTAAAGGATTAAGTATTTATCATCCAGAAGGGACCTTTCTGGTTTTTCAATCATACCACATGTATCATTCTTGCTGTTCATAATATACTTCTTTAGAAGCTCAGGTAAATTTTCACAGTTTCCAGAAAGGCATGCTTTTCCAAATAGAAGATACCATGAGGTGGGTGGAGAACCCAGTCCTCACTGCTGCCATTTGCCACCCTGCTTAGCAGCCTTCAGTGTTTCTCACTTCCAGCTTGACTTGGGTTGGCTTCAGCTTCCAGCTGTTGGTTCATGTAATGCCTTACGTCACTTACCTAAACAGTCCTTTTGCATGTAATATTTTGTCTTACAAATATTTTCTCTTTATTACATAAAATATTTTTTTTTCCTGCCAAATAGATGGGCAGGAAAAAAAATTTCTACTGCAATTCCTCTAATACTTTTTGTACCTTTTTTTATTTGCAACATATGCAACATTTTCAACATTGTTTTAAAAATATAGAGGCAAGAAAGAATTTGTTATTATTCTAACATTTCTCTTGCTGGAAGTATACACAAAGTAAAATACCTTCTTAGCAACTGATGCTTATGGCTGTTGGGTTTTTTTGCCGTAACACAATTTTAAAGACGTCATACTGATGCGCTCTCCCACTGTGATGACCACAGTATTTTTAGTTTTGATACTACAAGTATATAAAAAACATGGTGGTGAGGAGCTGATGGTACTGGGAAGTTTCTGGAACCTCTTCTAAACTCTTACAAATCTGATATTGCAAATAACTAAGCTGAAAACTGTGATGATCCCATGTAAGTCTATGACACCTGCTCATGACACCTTGTACAGTCATCCTTTCTAAGACCTTTTCCATCATTTGTCTTCCTTGGTCATAGATGTGCAACTCTTCAGACAGCTCCATTCATGTGCTGTTTGTTCTTGAGAATGCCAAGAGACTCAGCAATGGACTCAGGTATTGCCAAATGTCCCAATTCCCACTTTACTCACCAGTCTTCCTGTAACTATGCTACCTGCTAAATTTATTGGTGTGATTTCATATCAACTTTCAAGTTACTGGTGATCATCTTGCACAGTCCACAAACTGACTAATACGAATATTCCTATACACTGTTAATGTACTATACTCCTATGTGGCAGTAGTCATATTTCTAAATACTAAAGATTGTGTGTTGCCATTCTTGCAATTTCTTTCAACTCATTTCTTGCAATTCTTGTCTATTTGCTGTGTGTATCACTTATGTTGTGCAGTGCCTCCTCTATGAGATGATAAATTCAGTTTCACCAGTCTTCTATTCCTGCTTTCCTCTTCACTCTCTAAATCTCTAATGCCTCAATCTCCCTGTAGGACTCAGCACATACTTAACTTCTAGCTGAATGTACTACTTGTGGGTTTACACGGGTCAAATTTGGCTGAAATGAATTAAGATAGATAATGCTGTTCCTCTTTCTTATCTTGTCAGTCTTTGTGCTCCATATTCCTAAAAGCTTTTTGTTTTTTTTAGGGCTTGGCAACTGTTACCATGGTGTTCTCAGGGATGTTTTTGAGGTCCAGCCTCTGGGTCTGTATTAATACAGAAGACTTTAGGCTCAAGAGCTTCTGGCTTGGTAGTTTTTGTGGGCACTGAATTAAGTGATATTAAAGATAAAAATCAGTGTTATACATATAGTAAAACACGAAGTAAAAGTCAGGGGACACATCACACTGACTTAATTGTCTCCTTCACTGTTTTGAAGAACCTGGTTTTATTTTGTTTTTCAACCTCAGAGAACTTGTACAGTTAATTTTGTTCTTCCTTTGAAGGTGTGATTTTTTTCCCCCTTTTCCTTTTTTCCCCTACACCTCAAAGAATTAAGTGTTAGCTGCTAATTGATCACACTGTACAGATACTATTTGGTGTGCATTTGTACATGTGACAGCACGTCTGCTCCAGTGACATGCTCTGCAGCAGCTGGAATGTACGTGGTGATTTTTACTCCATGATGTATTTCCAGGGGAGCTGCAGCCCAGCTCAGGGTGCAGCATCTGGCGTGTGTCACTCACCCGTCCTGCCCAGCCCTGACGGGCCAGAGGCATCACCTGTCTCTCCTCTACTGATGGCGGCAGATGAAGAGATCATTATGCGGGGCTGGAAGGGAAATCCAGAGCTGTCATGAGGGAATACATTCACACGTGTTAGAACACACTGAATGCATTGAATTTAGGGCTTGATTTTGAAATAGGAATGTTCATGGAAGTTTTTTCCCAAGTCAGCATAGGAGCAGAGTCTGTTTTGCCCTCAGAGGCAGGGGCATCAGCTTTTCTGATGCAGGTATTTTGGCACATTCAGATCTGAGCTGAATCACTGTGCACCTCTTTCCCCCTCTCAGCAGTGAGCCATCAGAAATGTGCATCTGGCTTGTTCTGAGATTCATTCACCAAGATACATTTTTTTGGTATTTGTATATAATGTCTACAATACGTATTTTTTCTGTGCACAGGGAAGAAAGATAATTTCAGTGAAAATTTTCCCTAACAATCACCTCCATGCACAAAACAGGGGGCTTTTATGTTTTATTGTACTTTTTTTTTTAATTGCTATCATGTGAAAGTAGAAAAAGGCTCTGTCACTCTTTTGAAGTTTCTCAAGCACCAGCCCTATTAATACAAGCACTAAACTCCTGATGTAATTCCTCTGCAGTGTTCAGCATCAGTGATTTTGATTGCACAGTCATACCTTTGCCTGCTTTGTTCTGAAAAAGAAAGTGGTTTTATACAAAGACTTTAATTCCTGTAAATGCTTTCATTTTGGAAGCATCTTTCTTACCACTCTTTTAGATAATATTTCAGACAGAGGGAGGTAGGTGGCAGAGGAAGACTGCAGCTTGAGAGAGTAAGTGGCTCGATGGAAGGAAACAACAAGAAAATCAGGTTTTCAGTAGAGCACAAACCGGTAAGGTGTGTGTTTTTTAATGTCTGTACAGACCTTAGTAAACTGCCAATAATGTAAAGCTGGGATGAGGAAAAGAAAGGCTCTCATTTACTTCCACGATTAAGTCTTCCTCAACTTTAATTGCTCAGAGTGGGCAATATTATATCGTACCAGAGGGGCTCACTGCGTCACTTCTGTTTTATTCATTGTGTATTTGGCTAAGCTTTGAGACAATGCCACTAGAAAATGGTAACAGAGTATATTTTAAACAACAAAATTGCAAAATAAAGTAAAAAGAAAATTCATAGCAAAATACTGGAGGTGGAGCCATGCTACAGGGAATTGTGTTTTCATGGCCTGGAATTGCCCCAAATAATGTAGCTCCTGGGTAAAGTGTAAATAGGGGTGATTTCCAGGCCTGGAAAATATCCTGCCTTTATGAAACTGAACAAAGCCTACATTTACTTTTTTGTTTTTATGGTTATATTTAATAGAGAACTTAGTCCTCACAACTGCAAAATCAAACTCCATCTTCAGAAATGAGGTTGGAAAAACCAAGAACAAGGAGAGAGGAAGACAATAAGAAAAGAAAGAAGGAACGTACTGACACTACAGGTATGCACTGTGTGAGGGAGAAGGGGACCAAAGAAAATGTCATTTGATTTTCAAAATATCTGTATATTGCAGTTCGCTGAACAAACAATGTATGCGTAGTCATATTGTAGCCCAGATGGGAACTCTGACTTAGATTCATATTGGTATCTGTGTAGAATTACCTCTTTTAATATGGAAAGATAAGAAATTAGTATGCAGATGATTTATTTGTAATAAATATCAACGCTCTAGACTCTATTGAGGACACGTAGATTGTGCCCATGCCCTTGCTTGTACACAAAATTATTAAAATAAGGATGAATGAAGTGAAATCCTATGCAACAAGCGCACCCTCAAAGGCAAATAATAACATTCATATCAGGGCTCATGAGCTGAGATCTTCATGCAGGATGGTTGTACTCTTTAAAGAAGAATCTCTTCTCATGCTGAGGTGGGCACTTCCCTGAACTGCAAAGAGTTTGACACGTACATATGGATCAGTCAGTGAGCTGGCACAGGAGGTAGGAGCCTCCTGTGAGGCTCTTAGAGAAAGTAAGCCATTCTCATACCTCTGCTGAAGAAGGCTTGTGTGCATTAAAGAACTTTTTGTCTACTGAGTTAAATTGATGGAGATGCTATTCTAAAAAATCAAGTTTTCGAAATGCAGGTCCAGTTTTTATATCAAGGTAACAGAACGCAATTTTCATTTCAGAAAGATAACCCAATTGAGGGAAATTTTAAAAATTACATTTCAGCTTTTGTTGAGGTTCTGTATATAGCTGGTAAGAGCCAAGCACATAGGTTGGCACATACTTGGAGTTGCTGCATCACAAGAAATGAATAGACAGGGCTTAATTTAGGCTCAGGATTTGGCATAGTTTTTGAATGACATTTTTCAGAAATTGATGCAGACAGTTCTCAGGTCAGATGCGGGTATGGTTTATTGTAAAGGAGAGTGTGAAAGCTGAAGAGCTGGCCAAATGCAGAGTGTGACATGAAGGCAGCTCAAAGCTATTTCTGTTGAAATAATACAACTGTTGCATTAAATAAACTGGCTTGCCCACCATGAAGGCATCAATTTTTGTTATACTGTGTATTGCTGATCTCAGGGACAATTTTACCCGTCTGTGTGTCTCTTGTCCTGATTTGCTCCTTTACTTCCAGCCTGAGAATAGGCTGGGACCTGGCTTTACTGGTTTTGCTATGCAGGGATGCTGCTGCCTTCGAGAACCCCTGTGCACTTTCCTGGGTCAGGCAGGTAGCTGCTTGCCAGGCAGCTAAAGCAGGGGCTGAGAGTGATTTCCAGGGAAATCAGAAACACTCAAGAAAAAGCTGTTGGGGAAAGCCTGCCATCAGCTCCACGCTCCAGAGAAAGATCAGGATACTCAGGAACACCTCAGAGCTCTTTTCTCTCCCACCTGCTGTGTGCTTTGTCCCAGCCTCCTGCACGCCCAAGGACAGAAGTTTGTCTTTCAGCATGTCACTCCAGCCGGCACGTGCCAAACCATATTTCAGTCTCTCGCCTTCCAATACCGAGCAAACTCCACAGTCCTCGCATTCCTGCCGCATGGGACACCCCGCTCCTGCCTCTTCCCATGTGGGCACAGCTTGCTGCCATGCTCCAGGGGAAACCACACATCAATTATTGGGTGCTGTGCTCTTTCCCAGGTGAGTGTGTTCTCATGGGGAGGACAACCTTTATTATTCAGCGAAACACACCAGGTGCCAAGCTCCAGTGACCTGCGAGTGCAGTTACACTGTTTGAAGCCAGTGTCAGAGAAGATGTTATATAACCTATTTGCTCCTATATTCTCTCTTGCCCTGCATTCTGCATGTGCAGAATCATGGCCCCACTGCTTCTTTTCTGCTTGCAGGCAGGTTGGGGGGGTGTGTCCTGCTTTTTGCTGGAGCTTCAGAGCTTGGTTGCCAGTTTTCTCTCATGTTACTTTTGTGCATTGCCCTGGCACAGTGTCAAAAGTCAGTTGCCCCATAGAAATAGGGTCCATCAGTCAAGTGTTCTCCAGTTTGCCCTCCTCAGGGATCCTTCCGCCAGGATTCTAAAAGCAACTGCCTTGTGGCAGCCTTCTGTATGCTTCTCTTATGTGAGAAAAGCAAGATGACTCCTACTCCATGAATTGTATGTGTTAATCTCTTAAGTCAGTAATGCTGCCTCACAGCTTTTACATAGATGAGAGAAAGCTGGCACAAGGGTAAAATGAATTTTCCAAAGGGTATTCAGGGCGTCCTGATACTGCGTGTTTTTATCAAAGCAGTTATATGTGCTTTAGACAGAACTATGTTTTCTTCTGTGTCTCAGAGAGCACATGCTAATGTAGTGATTCCACACATACATGAAACACTAAGCAGAAAAAATTACTCTATCATCCTCACCGACTTAGTATAAAGGCAATTATCTCTATGCCAAAACATTTGTTTCTTCAACTGTGTTCTTCTATACTCACCACTTGTCCTAAAATGCAAATAGGTTACAAGTTTCTTTATTAACACAAAAAGTCAATACTTTTGCTTTTAAGAAAGAATAAAAACCATTTAAAGTATCTGTGAAAATATGCCCAACATATATACAGTGTCTTTCACACTGAAGGGTTCCAAATGTTTTGGACGCTGTAGTTTATGTGTCTGCTAGACTATTCCTATCAAGATTATTTATCCATTTAATATCTACCTACCTACCTGCTAGCCTATTATACAAATTTCTCACAATTATCAAATACCTAAGCAGAGACAATTTGAGAGGGATGTCATGGAAAGAGAAGGCTGAGCAATTAATATCCATAAGCCAAACCTTCAGATCTAAGAGATATGATGGAGGAACTTCTAAACCAAGGACTGGAAAGACCACTTCGTCTTTTGGTGGGGGGGGGGGGTGGGGGGTAGTATGAAAGCTAATATGCAGCAGTTTCATGGACAAAATTCACCTCCAGTCTCCTTGAGGGACTCATAATGTTTCCAGGTTGCTGTTGTCTTTTGTAGAAACACTTGATCAAAACCTAAAACATTTATTTCCCACAGTCCTACTGAGCTAGTAGTTTTCTCTCATTTTTAAAAAATTCATTTTCAAGAAGGACTGGCAATCCACCTATATTGGGAACTTTTGGAACACCTTTAAAATCCCTATCACATGTTAATTACTATAAGCACTAGAACTGATCTCCATTTAGTTCTGTTGCATTTGATAGTTTTGACAGGGCTTTCCCTGATGCTGTTGCTTTCTAGTGATGATCCTTCTGTCATAGGTGGGGAACTTTCAGCTTATGCCTCCCTTCTCTGCCAGAGTCCTCCTTTCCACCCTTTTTTGCTGGAGCCAGCTGGAGATGCCAGTGTGGTTCCTTCAGTTTCTGTGGTGAGACTTCACTCTGTGTGTCCCTTCAGCAGGTGTCCTCTTCCGCAGGCCCAGTTTGGATTTGGACATTTTCCTAGGAAGCTGCACCCTCATCTCAGCCCTGCATAAGCAGCATTCCTGGTGTGGATGGCCAGCTGGCTGTTACAACCTTTTTTCACACCACGCTATGTAAAACTACACAGGGCAGGTCTTGTTGATGTGTGAAAAATGCTTCTAACAGCCTGCTCCCATGTGCGCTGAGGTTTCCAGCTTCACAGACTCTCTGACCCCCAGTGAGCAAAAGTGCTGGAAACAAGGAAATGGTTTGCTAAAGGGGGGAAGGGAGAAGAAAATGAGTGCAGGAATAGGTTTGGTTTTCAGAAGAACAGAAGTTTCCAGAAGCATGCTCATTGAGGGTTGACACTGTGGGCCAACATCAAGTGTGATAAGAATGAGCCTGAGGAAACACTTGCTGTCTACACAGCTCTTTTAAAAGACTGTTTTACTGGTTAATTTACATGTATTGACTACTTTCCACTGATCAGCTTGCCTACAATACATGTACATTTGGCTTTTCTGGGTAAATGGGGCTTGTGACTGCTCAGAATGGCACACCACTGGTGTATCAGTCACATGGGATGTCATGCCAGATAAACATATTCTAACATGCTGTCACAAATGGACAGTTCATTGTGAAGGAGGCAGAAAAAGTGGTTAAAAAGTGAATGCATGTTCATGTATGTAAATATACATGCACACACATGTATATAAACATGATAGATAGACAGATAGACATACACACAAATATTCTTTTTCCTTCTCTGACAACCATAATGAAAGTCTGAAGATGAAGGTTTTCAGAAACCCAGAAATTATTCACTGAAAACTGGGAAAGGGATGCTTTTCTTAAAAAAATGTAAAACTTAACACTGAGTTGAAGAACTGCCTCAACATGAAGAGGGGGGCCAGGCCAGTAGTTGATGCCTCTCTGAAACCAGAAGATGCCAGAAGCAGGCCTTTCTTTCCGTCCTAGAGGTCATGGGAAGTAACTGTTCCCAGAAAGCCCCTGCGAGGGAACGCTTCCAATCCCCTCAGACTAAGGCTGCTCCTGCACCACTTACAACTGGATAATTGGAGACATTGGCCAAAACCCATGGGATTTGGAACCTATGTGGAAAAACCCCAAAGCACTTCTCATGTTCATGTGGCAATGTCTTGGGAAGTGTAACGATGGCACATACTTTGGAGGAAAACTAGTCACTGTCTGTTTTCTACAAATCAAATCAGATGCCCATGCCATGAAAACTTGCTCCCAAAATCTAATCTTTTGTTTTCACATAATCCAAGGCAGCCGGGACTGGGAATATTTGCATCTGTCCATGAGTATTCTGGACTTTAAAATGTCGTTAATCTGTCTTGATAAATTTTTGTTTCTTTTTCCTTAATTTTTTGCTTACCTCTAGAGCAGTTTGGAATGCTCCAGTTTTTTTCCTGGGCCAAATTTTGAACAAATAGGAAAACACTGAGAAAATATGGAAATATTGTGGAAAAAAATATTCCATTCTCATTTCACTTCTGGAAAACTCTTCCACTGGTCAGCATCACCTAGAAGATTACATCTGTTAGTGTGTGAAATTCTTGTAAATAAACTCTCAGGGCATATGGCACAAACTTTATCTAGAAATCAACTGTTAATTGAGACAGGCACAGGGCTGGGTTAGGAAAGAAATGGGATTCATTGGGAAAGGGATAATTTAGAATTAATGCAGTGGAAGGTATCTGGCCATGAAAATAGTGTTTAGCCACTTCTCCTTTCTACACTTTTCTGAACCTGCCTGTTTGCCTCTGGTGTGGTGCGGTATGAACAGATCTCTTGATGCAAAATAGAGTGGCTGGGCAGCTGGTCATGGCACAGGACAGCCCTCAGGAAACTGTTCCTCTGGCTAAGCTTGTTGGAGAGAATATGTTTGGATGACAACCTCTTGTGGTTTTTGGTAGCTCTCTTGGTTTGAACTCAACTGCTTCTTGTGTTGGGAAAAACACCAGATCCAAAGAAGAACTATGCTTTTGCAAACCTCCCAGGTCCAAAGGAGGCTTCGGTAGGGTAAGGGATCTATTCCAGTCATCTAGCATGGCATCTCCAAATACTCATGTGTCAACTGGGAGCTGTGGAACATGATCCCGTTAGATTTGGGTATGCAGTGAAGACAGACCTGTCAAGGATTGATAGGGAGTACACTGTATGGGCCATAATCAGGCCTAGCTACAGGCTTTTAAAAAAATTATGATGAGAAGATTTCTGTTTTATTGCTAGTTTGGAGGTGTTGAGCATAAAAACATTTTGACTCTTTGCTCTCCTTTTGCCATTGGGGCAAAATCTGGAGCAAAGAGTAAAAAGTTAATCTAGACTTAATTTAATTCTAGCTACCATCCAGTGCTTTATGAAGTCCTGGTCCTAGAAGCCTGGATGCAGACGTGATTTGAAAAGCAATCCTGTAGCCCTGGATTTACCCACAGGGAGCAGAGACTCATCTGCTGACTCCCCAAAGGCTATTTCAGAAAGAAATGCTTGAAGCAAGATATAGAAATGGGGATCTCTGTAAAATGTACTCTTAAAGACAATCTTGTATACATTGGTTTCATGTTATATAATGGCATGTCAGACACGGTCTGTCCCAATCTGAGGACTGAACCCTTTTCACTCAGCACACACAGTCTCGGGCTGGTAACAGCTCCATGCTTTGCATGGATGACATATTTTGGAGGACAGTGAGAGGCTGGACTCAGAACTAATATAGAGAAAATAAGAAAGACATAACGTGCAAAAGAGTATTTCACGCACGTCCAAATTATGCCTGTAAAAAATATTCTTGTGAGAAAAATAGCGCAGTGCAGGGAGTAAGGAGAGTGCAGTGTGGTGGGGTGGACAAAGAGCCAGCTCAGGCAAGCCTGGCTGAACAGCGGTTCCTATGCTGTAAAAAATGGACATGGCAAATGTACTGTATTTGCTAAAGGCTCCATGAAACTCCAGGGAAAACTGAACGTTCACAGAGTGGCTCCACCAACAGCAAGAAAGTTTCATTATTATTAGTCATATGCTGAGGATGTAAAGGAATTTTAAGGCCGCACTCTTTGCATTTTTAGAGGTTATTAATGAAATAGCATAGCAAGGTGAATTACATTAAAATATTTTTCTAACCATTCCAGAAATCTTGGTCCAAGTTGGCATAGGGGGCTGGCAAGTGGTGAACTTTTGACCGAAGCTCAGATTGCCGGGAGACACATCCTCCTTGTTAGTTTCGGGTGACAGTTCACTGTACTAGAGGGATCCACTTGTGTGTAAAGAGGCGAGTGGGGGAGGAAGATTTAGCACTGCATTTTCACAGTGGCAAGAAATTCCATCCAGCTCAAATGTGTTTTGGCCCACTGCCCAGCTCCTTGTCAGACACATGACTATCACTCGGCTTCCTATTTCTGGCTCAGAATAAGCAAGCTCCACTAGTGGTTAAAATTAGGCAACTGACCTGTGACAACACATGTTGACTCTCCAGCAGAGGGTAGACATATTTAAAAACCAGAAAAGATCTAGACACACCAAGATTTAATGTCAGCGCCATGTGTAATTCATCAGTTTGGACTACTATAATTCAGATAGCAGCTGATCTACTTCATGGAGAAGACTTAGCAGGATTTTCTGGCTTCCTTCTGACCAAAGTCTTCCTATAATGATAGCTAAAGAGATGATTATGCCATTATTTCTTTCATGGTAGAAATCCATAGCCCTGGCTCCTCACCCTGTCATGATGTAGTTTATGATGGAAAATTTCTGAGAATAACAATCCTGGACATCTGGTTTAAACAGAGCTTTTGTTGGGAAAGTTTATTTCCAATTGAAACAGCAACAGACTAGCTGGTTAACAAGTAGGCATTTTCTATTTGTCAAAAACAAGTCAGTCAAAATGTTTGTGCATGTTTGGATGACTTTCTTGAATGCAGTAATCTGATAGCTATTATACTTGTTTCTGCTCTTATCACACCTACCTTCATCTGCTTGGCCAATGCCACTGGTCATGGCAGCCTATCTGTAAAGATCTCATACATTTCTCTGGACGTTATTGTACTTCCCCAGAGCCTGAGATACATACCCTCCTTTGAATCCATTAATGAAGACCATTGGCTGTCCTTGAAATCCCTTCCTAAGCCTTTTCTACATGTTGGTGTATTCCCAAGGAATCAGCTAGGGAATATTAGCCTGGGTGAGCAGGCTATGGTAGTGGTTGATGTTTTGATAATTGTAGAGAGCTTAAGAAATGAACATGCAGTTTCATCTGTGCCCTGTAGCCTTCCTCATCACCCCTGACATCTGTGTTGCTCAATAACAACGCTGAACCAAGGAGTCTCATGGTGATGTCCTGCAAACTGGTGTTTTCTGTCATGTAATGGCCCCTTGCATTGCACAACTAACCAATCAAGTCAGCCTTTTAAATCTTTTAATTGGTCAATTTGACACATCCNGAGATGCCTCTGGCTTCCCATCCCAGAGATCTCGGGACCCGCACAGGGGAATTGGAGGAGTCAGGCAGCAAGGAGGAGATATTGGCAAGAGGGAGGTGCTGCTGTTCAGGGAGATGGGAAAGGAAGAAAAGCAGGATTTTTTCTCCTCTCCTCTCCTCTCCTCTCCTCTCCTCTCCTTCCTGAGATATGTTGCTCAAGCAGAAATTTCCAAGAGAACTTCAGTTACAGCACAAAGCAGGATACTTGAAATTAATAAGAAATATGCTTACTAAACAACAGAGCAGTAGTAAAATGTACTTTTGCAAGTGCTTGTTGCTATTAACAGTCTGATATTTTAAAATATTCCCATCTAACAAAAGTTTTGAAGCCACAGGAAATGCATCTGATACTCACGGGCTGCTTACTCTTTGTGGATATAAGTGATGTTGCAGGGGCAGAGAAACTCCAGGTGCCAACTCAGGTGTGACAATATGTGCTACTCTTTAGATGGGAGGATGCCGAGGCAGACCTATGTCAGACACTTCAGCGCAGTGTTCCTAGCCCCACCTTGGGCTCAGGGCACAGTGAGGTGCAGCTGGCTCCAGGTCTGCACCCAGTGTGGTTCTCATGCTAACCAAGCCCAGGCGGAGCCAGGTGGAAGGACCAGAGGACTAAAGAACTAGCCACAACCCCAAGGAAGTAATTTAGACTTTTTGATTATCTGGGATATTCCTGCCTTCTGCTACTTGGCACCATGGAGAAGTGGCTGTGACAGTTGGCACCTGAATTCACTTATTACTGTGTAATAAGTGATGTGTGGGTCTTTTAACACCTTGCCACTGTAGTCATCAATATGGTCCAGGCAGAAAATGGCTTGTGGGTCGGCTACTATTTGGACAGAACCTAAATTAAAAAAAAAATAGACCTTCAGGTTTGGTGGAAAAACCTCCTCCCTTTTCTTTCTCTTTTCAGCGGTCTTCACTCTCAGTTAGCAGGGTCTCACCTGGCTTTTCTGCTCTGCTCCATCATCTTCTGTGTCTGACCCACAATAGGCCAGCAAATTCCCATGATTGCAGGGTGCCAGCAGCTGTCACTCAGGAGAGAAGATCAAGAAAATTCCAGGCAAGGCAGAAGCAACCTGTCCAGTTGGCAAGGGGACTGTGACCAAGTGGAGCAGGGTTAGAGGACTGCCAGAGTTGGACCCGGATTGTGATTATACTTACATCCTCATTAGTGAGATGCTAAGTCTTAAGATTTAAACTTTTTGCTATGTTTCAGTCAAGTCCTATGAAATGCTTTAATAGCAGGATATAGAGTTTTAAAAAGTGTGTACAAATGGGTAAGGTTGGAAGGAACCACAGTGATCATCTGGTCCAACCTCCCTGCTCAAGCAGGGACATCCTAGAGCACATGGCACAGGATTGCGTCCAGGTGATGCTTTAATACGTCCAATGAGAAAGACTCCACAACTGCTCTGGGCAACTTGTTCTGATGCACAGTCACCTGTACAGTAAAGAAGTTCCTCCTCACATTCTTGTGGAACTTCCTGTGCATCAGTTTCTGCCCATTACCTCTTGTCCTGTTGCTTGGCACCACTGAGCAGAGCCTGGCTCCATCCTCTTGGCACCCCCCTTCAGATACTGATGGGCATTGATGATGTCCGCTCTCAGTCATCTGTTCTCTAGACTCAACAGGCCCAATTCTCTCAGCTGTTGCTCATAAGAGAGATGTTCTTATCCCTTTTGTAGCTCTCTGCTGGACCAGCTCCAGGAACTCCATGTCTCTCTCATACTAAGGAGTCCAGAACTGGACTCTAGATGTGGTTTCACCAGGGCTGAGGTAGAGGGGCAGGTTCACCTCCCTTGACCTGCTGGGAGTGATCTTCCTAATGCATCCCAGGACCCCATCGGCCTTCTTGGCCGCAAGGACACACTGCTGGCTCATGAACAACTTGTTTTCCACCGGGATCCACAGGTCCTTCTCCAAAGAGATGCTTTCCAGCAGGTCAGCCCCCAGCCTGTACTGGAGCATGGGGTTGTTTTTCCCCAAGTGCAGGACCCTGCGTTTGTCTTTGTTGATTTTCAGACAGTTCTTTGCTGCGCATCTCTCCAACCAGTTGAGGTCCTGCTGAAGGGCTGCACAGCACCCTGGAATATCGGCCATTCCAGGTTTGTGTCTTCAGAGAACTTGCTGAGGAGGCATCTCCCCTTCATCCAAGTAATCGATCGTAAGTTAAATAATACTGGGCCCACTGTTGACCCTTGGGGGACACCACCAGTGACAGGCTTCCAACCAGACCTTGTGCCACTGATTACGACCCTCTGGGATGTGCTGTTCAGCCAGTTCTCAATCCACCTCACTGTCCACTCATCCAGGCCACGCTTCCTGAGTTTGCCTATGAGGGTGTTGTGACAGACAGAGTCAAAAGCCTTGCTAGAGTTGCCATAGACAATATCCACTGCTCTGCCCTCATCCATCCAGGCAGCTGCCACATCACAGAAGGCAATCGGGTTGGTCAAGCAGGATTTACCTTTAGTGAATCAATGCTGACTACTCCTGATCAACTTCTTGTCATCCATAGGGATAGAGATGGCCTCTAGAATGAGGTGCTCCATCACCTTTCCAGGCACTGAGACGAGGCTGATGGGTCAGTAGTTCCCTGGGTCATTCTCCTTGCCCTTTTTGAAGACTGGGATTACATTTTCTTTCTTCCAGTCCTCAAGCACCTCTCTTGAACTCTGTGACTCTTCAAAGATGATTGTGAATGGCCTGGCTGTGGTCTGCCAGCTCTCTCAGCACTTGCGGATGCATCCCATCAGGTCCCATGGACTTGTGGATATAAAGTTTGCCTAGATGTTCTCTAAACTAATCCTTCTTGACCAAGGGAAAATCTTCCATCCAGTATTCCTTTATTCTGGTTTTCTGGATCAGAGATGCCTGAGGGCTGGTCTTGCCAGTGAAGGTTGATGCACAGAAGGTGTCAGTAACTGTTACTCAGAGTCCTCTTTACCAGGGTCTCCCCTCCACGTAGTAATGGGCCCACATTATCATTAGTTTCCCAACTAAGATTAATTCTTCCTTAAATACTGTAGCCTCTACATAACATATTTGATGTGAGATGCTAAATAATTTCAAACATAGAGGGTTTAATTGAGTAGGAGAGCTTTGTACAATTCTTTTAATCCATTCTTGTTGCTCTTGGGTCTCACTTTTCCCGCTTTCTAATACCAGTTGACCTGAGCAGTGATGGCCCATCTGCTGTTTCCTGCTGCCTCTGAGTTGTTTCCTGCTTCCTTTTGTCCTTCCTGTAGCATGAGTTTTATGTAGACTGAGCCTGCTCAGTGAATTAAGCAGCACACTGATTGCGGCTTCCTGAAAGGTTTAAAAATGTCTACCAGTGTAGATGGCCAAACTGTCATTAAGGTGCTCTTATGCAGACATGAAGAGCCTGGTCACACATAGCTATTCATCTCAGTCTCCACAGTAGTAACAAATGTCATCTATATACAGAAGCTACTCACATATCTCTTTTGGCTGACATTATTGATGCTTGTCTTTCTGGATACATATATTGACTAATTGCAACTGCCAATGTTTTAAGAGTCAGATCAAATAATAAAAGCTGATGGTGGCCAAGTGATACTCTAAACTCCCAGGGCCCTTTGAAATATGGGGAAATTATTTCCATTGGTTTGATAGAACAGTGTATTATACTTATCATGGAGGCAATGTTTTAAAAATGTGCTCGTTCTCTACATTTGTTCCTGCAAACATGCCATTAACAGAACCCTTTTCTGAAAACAGCCCTTGCCTGCATTGTTCCTTACAAAAGGAGCTGGTGAAATGGAGGAAAGAAAAGAAATCTTAATACAGCACCTGCAATCTGCTATGAATTATTATCATAGTTCAATTCTTGCTTAAATCTTGTGCAGAGTGGAGATCCTTAATCAATTCTTCACCTTGCCCACTTCTCAAGGAACAGTTCCCAAGAGGAGGCAGGTTTAGGTCGACCAGAGGAACAACTTCTTCATATTCAGAACTGTTGGTGAACCTTTCTGGGACTTTTACTACTCTGTAGACCTGAAATGCTAATGTCATTTTTCTGGCTCTTGAACTCTTTCAAAACCAAATTCAGAGACAGGTAGCTAAGCACTATTTTCAAACTGATTAATAAAATCTTAGAAACATAGAATTGTAAAGGTTGGAGAAGATCTCTAAGATCATTGAGTCAAATCAAATTAGGATCAGCTCCCTTCCCTTTTAGAACATTTCTTCTGAAAAACAAGAACCAATTGTATGGTGAGAGGGGTTGGGTATCCATGAGCTTACCATGGTAATGCAGGCTTTTTTGAGGAATATTAGAGCACTGCACCTTCAGTGTTAGAGAGCAGGTAGAGATGAATGAAGAAACAATACATTCCAAATTCTGGTGAGCAGGAAGGCGAGCCTAGAGATAATCATGCCCTTGGCTGCATTTTGCCTTAGGGGAGACATGGTGTTTCACCACCCATGTTTTACTTAGACTGCACTCACACACTACATTTTACATCAGCTTTGCCTTTAGATAAGTTTTCTTCTGCTATAATAGTAATTCAAGTCAATATTCTGACTACATTGATTTCCTATTCTGCTATTTCAGTAACAGAGTCCATGGTTTTCAAATCATAGAATTGAATGGGTTGGGTTGGAAAGGAACTTAAAGATCAACGAGTTCCAACATTCTTAACCCCCCACCACAGGTAGGGGCACTTTGAGCAGTTTTCCCTGTTTATTGTTCATAAGGCCTGAATGGGGCTCAGAAGGCATTGTAACCATCACATCATGCAAACCGTGTCTCTTGCTCTAAATGCCCAGGCAATACAGTCTTCTTGTTCAGCCTCATGTAACTGCTTTTCAAGAGCAACTGGAAGTTCTTACCCCTTTCGCTGACACAGGCTAATTACCACTAACTAATTACCACTCACCTGACCTGGTGTAGAAGACACTTCCATTCACTTGATATTTAATAACTTGTTATCCAACACCTTGCTTCTGTCCTCCTAGGCATCCTGTCTATTCTAAGCTTCCTCAATTACTAATGGCATATGCATGTCATGTTCATATAGCCCTCATGTCCAACACTTTCTCTGCCAGGCCTATGCAGCAGCCCCATTCTTCTCCCCCTCCTCTCTAATATTTGCTGATCTTGAACAGGACTTCTGAGTCACCATGCATGACCTTATTTTCAGCTCTTGCTGCAACAGAGTGTACCTGATGAGATGTTGGGGAAGGCATTATGTTGAGCAACCCTTGTCTTTCTGCGTTCCCCAGACTACAATGAGTACAAGGCAGTTGTTCATCAGGTAGGCACAGAAATGGGTCCACTGTCACTGTGACACGACTGTCCTTGCCACCACATCACTTTTGATCCACAGGATGGCATTCTGTGAAAGGCAGAGTCTTGGTCTCTGCTTATCAATACAGACATTTTGTTAGCAGAAAAGAGAGATGGTGTGATCTCATTCTTTCTCCAATTAATCTGCAGCAGTAGCTCATTGGTATTACTTCTAAATTTTGTTAACATGAAGAGGGTTTATCAGTTTTTAAATCTCTGCCTTCTTTTCTCTGACCACAACACTGGCAGCACTTGAGTTGGTCTTCCAGAGGGGTGAGTAGAGTAGGAAATAGGAGAAAACAGGAGACATGGCTAAGGGGGAGAGGCACTGTGTCTATTCTCATCAGTTTCTGGAGCTCTTTTTGGTCCACTTTGGCTATAACTCCAGGCAGCACTCTCCTTTCTAGCCCGCAGTCCAGGGAGCACATACTTTATTCCCAGCTGAACCTCTTTAAGTGGGGGGGTCTCCATCTCCCTCTTCTCAAGGGATTTGTCTTTTCCTAAATTGGACAGTCTTGATCCTGAACTTATCACCCACATATTGCCACTGAGGAATCACCACTAAAATTCAGATCTCATCTTCAGATTTGAGGGTCTTTCTGGAAAAATGTTCTTTCCTCATCTATCTGGTGAATGAAATTATTAAAATCACAAGTACGTTTTATTTGCCCTGCTCTTTCATTAGGCCTCATGTAGGCTCTTCACAGCACCAAGGCTTGCTGCCAAGAGGAGGAACTGCAGTCCAATTTTGTGCAAATAACTCTGGGCTTACTCTAACAACACCTTTGTTTTTCAAAAGTGCTCTCTAAGTTGGCAGATGCTAGTTGGTTACCCTCTGTCAAGCACCGGACTCAGGCTTGCAGCCTGGAAAAAGTAACCTCATGTTAGGCTTTGTGGATTGCCTAAGAACCTGATATTCCTAAACTACTTCTGCAACCATCTCATGAGACCTCGTGGTGGTGACATATAATTATTGCCACATAAAAAGGGAACACAGAATAAGAATTGAACACTGCCATGGAGGCCATGTTTCTGAGAGGTGAAAGAGAAGCTAAGGAATGGCACAGTGTCTATCCTCCCATGGAGATTACAGAGGACTCTTCCCTTCCATTCATCATGACATAACTTTCCTGCGGGGATTATGGCATTTGTTGACAAGGAAATGTAATAGTAGGAAATTATCTGATGCATTTTGATATGTCTAAGTGATATCTGGCAGGTGGAAACATGAACAAAAGCCTCCGCATACAAAAACAGAAGTCCCATGCTCGTCTTCTATTGACAACATTTTATTATTTATATTCTGCAAGGACAACAAGCAGAAATGCCAAATCTAGGCCAGGGCTGAGAAGTCATACAGCTGCACAACGGAAGGACAGAATATTTAACCTGTCAAAGAGGGGGAGTAGGGGTAATGTGTTAGGGAGAGTTTCAAGAAAAATGAGAAGGAAGAGGAACAGGGTTCATGAGACATATGAGGAAAGGAAGGTAGATACATCTATTCCATCCTGGGAAAGGCAAAGATGATGACCCTCAGTGAATTTAGGGAGTGTGGAAGCTGCCTTCTTTGTCAATGTAAGACATGAAATTACACCTATATTCACAGTTCAAAGTTCCTTCATGAAGGACTGTGGCATGGCACCTCCCATACTCAGCATGTCCACAACCAAGAATGAGTATTGGACCGCAGTTATGTTTTTGTGCCCTTCTCAGCAACTGTGTTTTGCTTTCAGGCCTACTAAAGTTAGGACAGTATGCAGAACACACAAACAGGTGTTTCCAGACCTGGAAGTGAATGACTATGGGACCTTGTTTTGGTTACAACAGATTTAATAGTGACATCTACAGCATGCTTTGCATCTGAGCAGCAGGTTTATTGTGCATGGCATTGAGCACTGACATGTCAGTGAAGCCCAGACAAGACAGGACCACCTTTTGTTAAAAAGACATGTTGTCATACGGTGACTTTCACCTTTCCCTGTTTAACTTCACAAGTGACATTGTCCCCATACATCATCTTGCTTTGTAAATGCTAATGACAAAATTCACTCTCAAATCTGTCTGAACACAAAGCAGAAGTCAGGTCTGCTGGAAACAGTGTAACTCAGCTACATCTTGTTCTTTTTCAAAAAACCAGGAGGAATACTGAATGATTCAGGTGAATCTAGAAAACTAATCAGTGACTGCTTTATGATAGGAAGAGTGCTTCATCCTTAATATTTCTGAAATCCTGCTGCTACATACCCTGCTCAGCTTTGGTTTTCATAAATAAATACAGGGTTCACCCCTGTTGCAGACTATCACAAACTGGTCTTTCATATTAAAGTGCATTAAAGTCACAAGGCTTGGTGCAGGCATTTTCTGTACTACAACCTAGCAAGCTCAGTTATTTCAGGTCCATTTTCGAGGCAGATCATGCAAATTCTTTCATTACTTCATATTCAGGCATAGTTGCAACCCATCACTACGGAATGAGAATTTTTTGCCCAGACTGGAGATTCATTTTATATTAAAACTTCAACGTTGTAACATTTCATTGAATCAGTCTTGAAGATAAGTTTGATTAGGCAAACAAAATGCGAGCATGTGAAATAGCAGACTTCTCCATAAGGAATGACATCATGGGCTATGCATGATACAGTGGTATAATGGCAATCCCCATCCCTCCAGACTCACAGTAATAGAGAAAGCTCTTTCCACTGCAGAAGGTGGGGTCAGATATCTTCCTGAGAGCAATCTGTAGCTAGGTTTCCAGCAAAGAACTTTCCAGTATTCAGTAGCGTTGGTGTGCAACACAAAACCACCATGGGAAAAGCTGGCATCAATCAGGGAGTAGAGCTGCTAGTAGGGAAACCACCTGAACCTTCAGGGATACAGGAATGGCAAGAATCCCTTGTGAGTGATGGTCTGTTTGCTTCTGCCTCAGAATTCCCATTAATGTTCCCACAATATTCAAGATCTCAGGTATTCCTTCACATCAAGTTAAATACTGTCTGTAGATTTGGGACTGTTACACATTTTCACTTTTAGACAAATGGTTCCACCCCAAATCACACCATAGAACCTGCTCGTCTGGTCTTCAAGCTAACTCTCAATTTTTTAAAATTTTGACCAAACCTGGAAATGTTCTCCCCAAATTAACAAAATTATACAAACATCCCAGGCTTCACAAACACATGAATTGTTCTTGCATAACAGCAAACCATGTTGGGATGTATACAATGTAGAACTTCTCCTATAAATATAATTGTATAGGTTGAAACTACTTAACTAGAGATTATAACCCCACTTCTTCAGAGGGATTAGTTTTCTCTCTGCAGACGCTGACTGTATGGCCTGGTGTCACAGCACAATTTATTCACCCTGTTCATCGTGTTTTAAACACATAAAATCCTAAGCATATCTTTACTCAAGTATGTGCATAAACCAAACCACGATATGTCTGGCACTGCTCACATAAGGAGAGGCATCTCTTTGCACTTCCAAAGTGCACCCAATATACTACGGGTGTGTGTTTCACTGTGAAAGTGAAACTAGACGGAATGCCATTTAAAGAATAAAGTGAGGTGACATCATTCCATTTGCCTGCTTGAATTAGAAGATTACTCATTGCATCTTCGAGTCTCAGCTGACCCGATTTGGATTTTAACCAACAAGTAAACAAGCCCTATTAACAACACTATTCAACACTACTTCTAGCAAGATGCCAATAGGTTTATAGTTAAACAGTATTTCAGACCATCAGCACCCGGTCACTAATTTAAAAACTGACCTTTTGAGTTCACCATGTGGATGAGCCTGGGAAGTCAAAGGACAAGGAAAAATCTTATAAAAAAGAAGAAAGACAGCTGCCAAGGGTGCAATTGGATCAACTTCAGAGTAAGTCTGTGGAACAGAGTGGCATTTGCAAAGGCACTGAAGAGCTCTCATGGCATCAGGCTGGTGGTGGTGACAGAGCCATCTGTCCTGTCTTTTTTGCCCTTTCCTGTCTGCCATTAATTTTCCACAAAGGCTCCGAGAGACAGTCCCCTCATAGTGACCATACTTGGAAACAAGGTGTATGACAGGCAGGGGGAGAATGGCAATAATCTCTAAGAGCCCCTGTGTTATGGCTTGGGAAAAAATAGCTGAGAGTTTGCAAAGTAGCAAAGAAGAAGTGAAAACCGAGAAGATCTGCTGACAGGAGGATTCGGCAGGCACGCACCCCCTCGTTACACGCGGTGCAGGAGCGGAGGCGTGCGCTCCGTGTGCGCGCGCTGCCGGCAGTAAACAAGGGAGTATTTCTGGAGCAGCTGCCTGTGTAAGAGGAGAGGTGCCTGTTGCTGTCCTGCAAAGTTACACTTTTATAGTAGTATGTATCTCACGCTTCTGAAACCCTCTCATTTCTGGCACTAATCATGCCAGGCCTTCATAGAGCAAACTGTTTCTTGGGGTTGAAGCCCCTGTTTAAAAATAAGTGGTTTTGCTGAGCTGGAGCTATAAAACTAGGATTACATCTCATACTTTTCCTTTTAAAATGAATAACCATCAATGTGATATATTCAGCTACTCTTTTCATCATTAGAGTGCGTATCTTGCAATATTACTACATGCAATGCAATTAACACCTATACCACACCTGTTCTCTCATCTTTTCCTCCGGAAGGATGTGTGTGTTTGCAGGTTTTTATTTTGATATGCTAAAGCAATATGCGTGTGTATATTGGTGTTCATACCAAGTGTGTATGAAGTGAACTGTGTATTCAGAGCAGAGACTATTCCATTTGGTGTTGGTTGGCAATCACCGAGGGAAGTTGCACAGTCTGGTTCCTGTGGAAGATCTCACTCCTGTTATTGCTCAGACTCTTCCCATATCCAAAGACTGACTCCAGCAGTCTCTGCCATTAGGCTTTCTCCAAAGTGGTTTAAGACAGACATACCTTACTGACTCTTGAAGATTTTGACCCCATGACGTATTTTGTGTGACTTATCCATGGAGGGGATGGAGAACTGGCTGTTTAATAGGACTGACTGCACCCAATGATGGGTATTTCTGCAGCCCTCACTCCCATTCCAAGGTACTGTTCTCAGGACCTAGTAGGTTAACTGAGCTCATATGATGATCTCAATTTTTAAATTCACATTATTTCTGTTACTAGCAATTTGGCAGAACACAGGGACCTGCCTCCAAGTGATTTGTGTAGCTATTCCTGACAACAGATAAGGCCTCCTTCTTCTTGGAATCAGTGACTTAAGTCTTGTTTTCTTCCTTTCTATCAAGAAAAGGAGGGAGATTTCTATGTTACGTTATCCTGGCAATGGCTGTTTTTCTTACAGAACAGGAATATTTGATTCCTCTTTCATTTCAACTTCTCAGATAGCCTTTGCTCATTGAAATAGGACATTATTACCCTCTTATATACAGGGTTAAACCAAGAGGTCAAACCAGCTTATTTGTTCAGCAGCTTATTTCATGTATTTTTGATGCCCTGGGTAATTTCTTCTGACTTGCAGTTAGAGTTGGAGGTGCAACTTCTGGAAGTTTTGAAGCCCCAGGAAGTAGCATTCTTCCACAAGGTTTTTCAGGTTATTTTGCAGTTATTTATTTTCTAATAACTGAAGGTTGAAATACCAGTGCGGGCTACTTACTTGTAACCAAAAGAATTTTTTTTTAACTTTGAGAATGTGAATTATACTGTTTAGTTAGAAGAACAAGTCTACATTTCTACTGGAAGTAGTGGAAATACAAGTGCTTAATCCTGGCTGGTTTAAGAGTACAAGACATGAAAACTTTGCAAGAATAGTAATCTCTTTTATGTGCTTGTCTAACTACATCACCCCTTCCTAAGAACTTTGTGTTTGTATATGTGTTCTTCGGGTTTAAGTAATGAAAATTGATCTAATAACTAATAGCTTTACTTCATGAACATATATGTGGAGATATTTTTGTATTGCTAAGATATTTGACCTAAGGAATAGAGGAATTTTAATAACTCAAACCTGCAAGTTTTTCAATGGAGTAATGTCATGTGAAAGGCTTAATTTTTATAGACAGAATATTGATTGGTTGATGTTCAGCAGCTACATCCTTTAAGAAAAAAACACCAGAGGTTCTGTTACTATTTCTTCCAAGAGAAATTACCTTTTCTATGTGGAAAATGTTTCCAATGAATTTTTTCAAAGCTTTCCTTTTTCTTTTTGCAGATATTCACAGAAAAAAAGTAAAGGTGAACAAAACAGCTTTTTTTTTTCTGCAGTTTCCAGGTTTTCTCCCAGACCCTCAGAACTTTAAGCAGCCTACAGGGGCCCAGCAGTAGTGCCATACCTCTGTGAAGTTATTGGCAGAGAGGATGTCACTGGATGGAACTTGTGGCAGCTATAAGAGAAGACCAGCGGTGTAACTTTGCCTCTTCCACTTCACTCCTCTGAAAGCTACTGTGGAAATACTCCTGTACCCTGAAGAAATTGTGACTGTGCTTGGCTAATATCCAGGATTCACTCAGGTGAGAGATTTTTTTGCTTGTGAACCTGCTCAAAGTTTAGGTCTGAATTCAAGCTTTGGGAGTGTTGAGATGTGCAGTTTTCTTCACAGCTGATATCTGGGGGTGCCAGTGACTGGACAGCTTTGTAGGTAGCCTTCAATGGAGATAAATTGCAGATGACTGCTCTGCCTATGCTAAGGTAGGCTGTGCTTTGCACCTTCTTCTAATTTTTTTACAGATGTGTGAGAGAAGTTGAGCCTGGAATCAGACCTGAGTACTGTGCTTGCTGCTTATTGTAGGCCAGAGTTAGTGCTACAGCAAACAAGATGTCTGAATGCACAGAACTGGCCAGAAAGATGCAGGCAGGTTTTGGTTTTATGGTCATATGGACAAACATAGGCACATTTGTCTTCATGGTCTGGACTATGTGATGGCCATCAGCTGGAGTAAATCACCTTGGTTTCTGAAAGGATTCTTGATATTCTAGAGAATCCAAATTGTTTTGAGTGACTCTTACCAAAGATGGAATGTGAATGCTCAGAGGAAATCTCTAAAGTGTGCTCTCTGGAGAGCATGATATTTGGATTTACTCCTCACCGAAATGGCCCACTGAAATCAAAGACATGGAGAGTTCACAGAGTTCCTGTGGCAGAACTCCTTACATGACTTTTGTCAAACTGAGAGTTTGAGAGAGTTTTGATCCAATGAGTGTTTGTAAAATTAATTCCTTAAACATTTTCACTCAGATAGATATGTGTGAGGAAACCCTGCTTCTTGATTATAAGGCTTTATTTCTTTTGGTAGAATTAGAACAGCAGATTAGATGAAGGATGGTGGAAGTGCGCAGTGAGAGGGTGAAGGTGCATTTGCATAAAATGAATGTAAACGTCTGGTCTGGGCTATCTGTGTTCACACCATGTTCACTTCCTGTGCTGGCTGTTCTGTCAGAGGCAGCTTGAAGCACCTACATGGCTTGAGACACCAAGAATATATAACACATGCAGGACCATAGCCCAGTAACTCTCACGTACAAGTGAGCCGAAAAGAGATTTAAACATCCTGGGTGGATACAGTGACGCACAAATAGAAGCTCATGAACACATTGCTTCATGGTTATGTAATGGAATTGGTAGCTGTCTATAATTGTCCAGCTGGACTACTTAAATGAACGGAATAATTAATGGAACCTAACTCATGTTATAAACCTTTTTCATATGGACTTTTTATTATTTCAATTTTTTTCATTGCATCCTTGTAATGCCATTGTGGCCAATTTTAGCTGCATTTTCCCCTTGAAGATATTTACCAACACGGTGCCCTCAGCCTCTTATAGTACAGGAAGTTGGGGCTGCAGGGTGTCTCTCCAGGCTGAATGCCTTCCTGTCAATGATATCAAATTATAAGTAGCTGCACTAATCTGCCTATCATCAGAAATACCCAAAGAAAAATGCACAAATGTAAACATAAAAGGGACTCTCATAATTTACATACTTGTCATAGTTCACCATAAATCAGTGTAAATACCAGAGGGCTTGCTCTTTTTGACATGACCTGGAGGCTAGCTTTGCCTGTTGACGTCTTATCTTCTCACAAGATACTGTATATTAATAAAGTTAATTGACTAATCATTTTCATCACTGGAAGTGTAAGTAAATAATTCCATCTATTTCTACCTAGGCTTCTGTTTACGGTCCGAGGGTGCCAAGCATTCAGACTAAATGAAAATATACCCTCTAGTAACCATGCCCGGCATCCCCCATAACAAGCTGCAGAAACTCTCCGAAGCATTGCTGTTATGTTGTGGGGAATCCTGAGAATCTTAGGCTTAACTCGCCATGCCGGCCAGCCTCCTGCAGGGGCGGCCAGGCGGAGCCTGGGACAGCGGGGGGAATGAATCTGGGCAGACCTGTGCTAGACCACCATCATCTGTCATTTTCAGGGAAAGTAGGCAGGTCTGAAAGTAATTAGTTATTGGTGGCTGGGAATGTGCATGAGATGCTGTGGGAACACGTGCTTCAGCTAGAGGAGAGGAGCTGGAGGGTTATCTAATAGCTGGTGTTTTACATTTTTTGACTGTCCCTGCACAACCAGCCATAACCATTTTGTTTCTTTCTGATAAAAGAAACCAGTTTCCCTTCTCCCTCAGTTGTAGGGAAAGAAAATTTTCTGCTGCTTCTTCCTTGTATACCTTTGCCGTCTGGTGAATTAAAGAAAAATTGACTGTGAGTTAGACTTTGCAGTACTTATGCATTTGGTGGCAAGACTTCAGTGGGGGTGAAAGTTGGTAGTCCTGAACTTTTGCTGTAATTTGTGTTGAAGATTTTCTAGGTGATGTAGAGACAAGCTAAGTCACTAGCTCCCCATCCCCATCCTGTCCCCCAGGAACAGAGGACCATTTTTTTCTTTTGCAACTGTATCTCAGAATTAGTTAGAGAATGTTTAATATTTCCAGAGTGCCCATATAGTGTGCTGTGTTCTGTTTCTCTCCTTGTGCAAAATTTAACTTTGTCTAGAGAAGTGTCTCTGGTTTTCTTTGGACATTGTGCATATGAAAAATACAACCTGGATGCTGTCACTGATTCCTACCAAGCTGACTCTTTTCCACGACTTGCTCTAGAAACTTTTCCCTTTACCCCTCTCCCTCCCGTTCTGAGGAGAGTGGGGTCCTGTGCTGGCCTGTGTGTTTTCCTGCTTACTTTTGTCCTGGCTTTTTCTGATGTGACTTCTTCCATCAAGGATATCACTTTATGCTGGGGATTTTTGCCATGCATAACCACCTGGGTTGAGACCACCGACTCATTTTCCCTGCTGGGCTTCTGCCCAGAGAGGCAACGACTGGTTACTGCTGCCAAGGTTGACCTCATTTACACGTGGAATTTACGGGTGAAACTCTTCCAGGGAAATGCTGACACCAGGATGGTTTATTCCCTACCAGACTGTGCCAATCTGGCTGCCCTCAGCAGCTTTGGCCTCATGTGTTAACCAAACTGAACCCTATCTTTTCATTAGGTCACAAGAAGTGATGGCAGCTAATTACCTCTGCACGAAATGAACAGGTATTTTAAATTTAAAAAGCTGAATGGCAATTGAGAAAAGGACCTAACCCTATGCTTAAGTATGGCTATATTCACCTGCATTTAAAGAAGGGGTCTTGAATAGGAAAGGGACATGAACACTTAGTTAAATGATTTTAGTAATGAAGATTGTAGTGCACAGAGCCAGGGAATGTGCAACATTGTGTCCTTATTTAAATGGTGCAAAACATTTTAAATGTTTAAAATGTATTTCACCAAATAAAAAAGCCACTTACACTTTAATTTAAAGAAAAAAGAAGTACTTCCATACATGTTATTTCACATCAATAGCTGTTCCTATTTCCAAAATGCTGTCATATTAATTCCCCAAATGAAGTTTTATTAACATCTTTGTGTGTTTATCCTATGGATGGTACTAATTTGTGGGACCTTCACTCTGGTCTTCTCATTGTAACATGCTATGTGGCTATATCAAAACACAATCTTGTATGCAAGTCATATCTCTTTCAGATCAAGTTGTCCTCTGAGGAGCAGAGTGGTGTAAAAGGTACAGGGGAGGGAGTTAAATGGAGCACTTAATAGGAACTAATCTAGCAACTGGAACTAATGGGAACAGACAGGGTTGTGAAACATGAGCCCACAAGATCTCCACTGAGAGGTATCCATTCCAGTTTGTCCTCCCAAACCTTACTTCCCAGTGATGTATGGTTCTTTTTTCTTTTTTTAAATCAATTCAGGTGTTTATGAGAAAGAGCAGTACCACAGTGATTTCTTCCTAAAAGTATTTCTTGAAATCCCAGAAATCTTTCCAAATAGAGTGTTTCTAACAGCACTTTAGGCTGCTGACTTTCTGAGGCTTTTTGCTACCCAATGCAGTGAATGGATCTCTAGCCTTGATTTGATTCCCACAGAAAACAAAACAACTTTTGCTTATGTTTCCTCAATGAAAAGAATTTTAGTTAAAGAAGTTTGTTGCATTAGAATTGGTAGCAGTTTACACAATCCTTAGGGATGTAGGAGGTGTTGAAGAGTAGCACCACCTTGGGCAAACCTTTCTGTAAAATGACAGCACAGATTACTGCAGTTAACAAAACAGAGGATATTTTAATGAAGGAAAATATCTGCAGATGAGCATGCACTGCAGGTTTCTAATTCTGAACATCTGAACTAATTCTGTATTGGACATTGAACACTGTATCATAGGAACACTTTGAACATCTGAACATCTATGAGCATCTGAACTTGGAACATCCAAACACTTTGTGTATTGGGGAAATTAGGTAAAAACACTTCTGTATGTTCTTCCTGGTCAAAATTCAAATTTTGAGATTGGTGTAATCAGCCTCCTCTAACAATGGGGAAATAAGCTTTATTACTTTGTTAGGACCAGTGTAACTTTTTGTCAAGCTCAGTATGAACACCCACTGCAACACTGCCAGCCTAA
Organism: Struthidea cinerea; assembly: GCA_013397865.1. NCBI lineage: Eukaryota > Metazoa > Chordata > Aves > Passeriformes > Corcoracidae > Struthidea > Struthidea cinerea. The sequence continues at coordinate 212,254 of VZTI01003033.1, read as the reverse complement.
TTCAGGTGTCTGGCTCCAGACACAGAGGACCCTGAATGTACTGAAAGGGACGAAGTAGCCTCAGAAAGCAGACAGGACAAAGGAATTCCCCGGGCTGGCAAAAAGAAAATCTTTTTACTTCAGAGTGCTGGAGAAAAAGGAGAAGGAGTGGGGGAAAAAAAAGATAGTCCATTGATGCAGCCATGAATAACTGCAAACTTTTATGAGCGAAGACCACAGAGAAATGCAGTTTCCTGGGATGCCATGAGGATTTAGTGAATCCCACACTCACCTGTGAGTAATGAGGCATTCCAGGCCATCTGCTTTGCATCAGATGTATTATTTCCTTGGCCACCCAACTGGCTGGAAGATGTCTGTCACAGTAGTGAGAAATATTCTGGACCTAGTTTGGTGAACAGCACCTTTGATATTTATGTTGTTTCCTTCTCCTCATAATAATCTGAGATGAAAATATTCCTGATTGCAATGATAAGAGGAAAAAAAGAAAGAGTAGGGAAAAAATATGATAGGCCAGCAAAGGAATTTTCATAATGGAAAACACTTCCATAAAATTCTTCTTTAGTGACTAAGTTGCTTCAGTGACTACATGAGCAGCTGGGGAACTGGATATACTGGGAAGTCTTAAATGCAAACTGGGAGCATTACTATGGAAGCTGAAGCTGTGGTTCCAAGCAGAACACTTGCAGCCTGTGCTGGGTTCAAACCCAGTATTACTGTTTCATTAACTGCATTCATAGCAAGGGAAGATGTTCAAGAACAAGTAGGGAAATTCCCTTCAAATCAGTTAGCACTGTTCTCATCTCTTCACTGATGTTGCCAGTCAATTAGACATGGAAGGAAAAATAAGCATGGACTAGTGTATGTTTTCACTTTTGTACAACAGGTTTTAATCAACATACCCACAGTATATAAACATTATGTCAGCATGTAATTAGAAAATGGCAGACATGTAGAATAATTCAGATTCTCTTCTGCCCGACATAGTCTTGGAATTATATCAGTGTTTCCACCAAACAACATTTTACTTCTATGATCATCTTTGCTTGGAAATACCGTGCCCTTCCAAAATTAAATCTCTTGCTCTTTGAGTAGTGAACATACATTTTTGATAAAAATAGAAAGAGATGGAATCCCTCCTTTTGTGCAAAATTTGATATAATCTTAACAAGTGTGTCAGGATCATAACAACAGCTTTTCTGTGGCTGCAACAATACACGTGCTGCATAGAATTAATTATCAAGGAGTGAACTGTGTGGGTGATGCCAGCCTGGAAACAGCTAATCAAGATGTCTGCTGGTAGGTTACCTTCGAACATGTAACCTACTTAACCTGTAACATAACTGTGAAGCTTCAAGTGGCTTCCCAGCAACTCTGGCTATTGTTTGGAGTTTATTTATGTTCAGGTAGTCTGGTACAAAACTCCAATATGCAATGTTTTCACCTGCCTGGATGTTTTATTGTTGACTCATAACTGTGATCAGTTTTAGCAAAAATGAGCTATTATTTGTATGGTTTTTTAGTGAATTTGCCCAGAACTCATTTTTGGCCATTTAAGAAACCAGTCCAAACCAAATTTCACATCCCTGCCACCCTTCTCCCCGGACATGAGGTAAAGAAGTACTGGAAGCACCAAATTCAGTCCTTCTCTACTTAAGGATTTAACAGATAAATTATGGAGCTGTGCCTGGAGAAACTCTGTGTCCCCACTATCCCAGGGTTGCTTTCCTGGCTGTGGATCAGTATTGTGAGAACTACTTAACTGACCCCTCCCTTATATGTTTTTAGTAAAAGTGATTTTGAAAAATTTTCCCTACTCATAAAATTCTAAATAATTTCACCTTTTGCTAAGAAATTTAGCAGCACAAGTCTAGATAGGTTCAAGGATACTTGTCCTTCTACTTTAAATAAGAATATAAAATCTATTAGGTGCACATACATGGGGAAACTACACAGCCAGATGTAAGCCACATCTTGGAATTTTAAAAACATTACTATTTTTTTTATCCAATATTTGGAAGGTTAATACCAGACGGGTCAGATGGTATCATCAACAGTCAGATGAATATTATCTAGAGAAGTCACTTATGCTTGGTGTTAGAATCTCATGGAGCCTTGGACTAACAGGTATTAAGTACAAGGTTTGATCTTCCTGTGCCTAGACTGTCATCACCACCAAATGTGTCAGTAACTTGAAGAGCCAAGACTAACATACTCTGTATGTCTTGTTTAATTGTTTCTTGCTGCAGGGTCAAAAACACCTGCAGGGGTTATTTCAGCTGAGCTATCAAAGCCCAGCTTATTTTCCTTTCTCTGAATGTAACACATGCAGAGCAAGCAACTAAAAGATCATTTGAAAAATATATATTTCTGGGACAGATACTATGCAAAGTATCTGCTGATAGGGCTAAATTGGCAAATTACAGTTATCTAAGAGTTTACGTTGTCCTCACCTTGAAGACTCTGCTGTTGATCTGTGGCAGCCTACAATAGCTCTTTGACATGCCTAGGAATGCCACTTTTATAGGGTCATTTTTTTCCCCAATTACTTATACTGAAATTATAATCATTTGGCTGGTCAACATAAGTCTCAGTTGTGCTGCAGCAGAGAAAACACCAAAGAGGGTTGCCCCAACTTAGAACACAGCACCATGGCTTCGTCAAATCTCACCTTCAGTACACTGATTAAGAAAAGATCTATTATATCGGAAAGGTGTTTACAGTCAAAATGAATGAAACAGGATATGGATAATTGGGATGGCCATATTACTGGAAAAGAAACAGGGAACAAGCTCCTAACTCCATTTGAAGATAATTAGGTGGCCTGTCACTTTAATAAGATGTTTGGGCTCAAAGAATCTGCTTTGTTGAGGGTATTTCTTCTTTAATTGGCCTGTCAATTACAATTTGTCATGAAATGCTGCAAACTCCTTAGTGTCCGTTTTCGGTCTTATAAAATGGGTGCCAGAAAAGAAAAAGAAAAAAAAAAAAGGCATTAAAATACATACTGGTTGTTATTCTCCTGGTTTATTTTAAATATTTTTGCTATTCATTTCAATACCTTCAGGGCTGAGCTACTGAAATCTTCCACAACTGAAAAGACAGGAATTATGCCTGTGATGCAAGTTGCAATGGAAAAATTAGATTTAAACTGAACATGGTACAGGGTACACAACGTTGCCCTTTCCTGGGATAACAAGCTGAGAATGCTAAAGCTGAACAAGCGAAGCAGCAGAATAGGTGTCTTAGTGGAACAAGATATTTTTGATATCTTTAAGGCTTAGTTGAGAAATTGAAAATTAACAAGTACTTTTTAGAAGGAGCATGGAAATAATCAAGCGTGAAATAGCAATCTATTGACCTCTGGTAACACGATGTCTTGATTTAGAAAACTGCCTTACAAGCTTGACAAACAACCTAATGCCAAGGGTACTGGACTTTTTATGGTAGTTCACTAGTTACCCAGATGAGGAACGGTCACCATGTGACAAACCATTAACAGCTGACTCAAAGGCATGCTTGGTCAAAGCAAAAGCAAGTGTTTTCCATGCTGTAATTACTTGTTTCTCTTTTCCTGGCTGAGAAAAACAGTTTGGCTGAATACAAGGGTGCTGTAAGCTCTTCCTGAGGGGCAGCTTTCCTTTAGGAAGCATAGACTAAGAAGAGTTTGCTGTCAACTTATACTGTTGACAAAAGCAATAGTGTTAACCAGTACAGGAATTTAATTTTTGTGCTCCTGAGCATGTGGCATCTGTATTCTCACAGAGCTGCAGCAGCGAGTATCTAGACCCTGTTCTTGTCCTCTCCCTTTGCACTGTTCATTAACAGTGTGCTATGAATGAGTTATTGTGAAAGATTTTTCTATGAGAAAATCACACTTTCTCTCTAATGACAGAGCTGAAGAGGGCAGGAGCAGCAGTAAGTGTACTTTAACTGTGTGTGGAATTAAAAGGGTGCCAGAAATCCAGGAATAGGAGATGGTGGATGCAGATGTCAAAACCTAAGTCGCTATTGGCCTAGTAACTCTCATAATTACTGGAACTATTTGAGTTTCCTGTCTAAGTCAAATCTTGCTTCTCTCCTCTTAGGAATTGCAGTGAAATGCCCTGATCGTAGGAGGTGTGAAGTGTGTTTTGCAAACCAGCATTTGTCTGAAAGCACTCAGCCCCACCTCAGATCTGAATGGAGAACAGTCTGCTTTAAGATTTTTTTTCCAGAGTTTGGATTAGGTAGAGAAATAGTAATTTCCTCTCTGGATTTCCTCTCCTTTTTTCTGATGGCCAGGTTCTATTAACACATATTTACCGACTTTCCTCTGCAACAAAATGTTTATTTGTTTGTGACCTTTGCTTCATTTTCAGACTGGAATAGTTCAGCTGGAAGAGGTCTACGAGGATCATCTTGTCCAACAGCCATTTTAGGTTTTTCCCTTGACTTGGATCTGAAGTGAGGTGGCTGCAGGCACAACACAGAGCAGTGACCACTCTACAATCACGGCTGCCCGGTGTCCGGTGCTATCGCCATGCATGGACCTTGAAAGCTTGTCTTATTCTGATGCTATGTCTAGTGGTGTGACTTAGCACTTGATTTGGGTAGGAGAATTAAAAAAGCTAAATAAAATAATGACTCAAAATGCTACACATTTGTTCAACCCCCTGAATAGCTGTTTACACTCCTACTTTTACTATAAATTGGTACCTCATGGCTTCTTTGTATAAGACAGTGAGCTAGTCTAGCAGGATGGCCTAGTTATTTTTAAAGCCCGCTTATGTCAATGCACTCTGTCCTGTGACCATGTTGGCCACCATTATTTCAGGGTGAGGTCAGTCTTTTTCTTTGCTCGGGCCCCCTGCCAGTTTCTCAACACCTGCCTTGAAAGTGACAGCTCTATGGGTGTCCTCATAAATTAAAAATCATGTGCCTCTGCCCTGATGCCTTGGGACAGGCACAAAGTTAGAAACTGTCCTGTAACCCAACCCCTGGGGCTGCTGCACGGGACAGCTGAGCAGCAGGCAGCCAGCCCCAGCAGCGGGGGGCCGGCTACACTGCAGACCTTGGGCAGCGCCCAGCCTGGTGCCAGCGGGCATGTGGCTGTGCCCAGTGAGAGCCAGGGATGGCCCCCAGGTAGGGATCTTTCCCCATGGGAAGGGTGGAGAAACCAACGGGCTTAAAAGGGGCTGCTCTGCATTCTGTGCAGCACCTTTGCCTTCTGTACCCGGGACGAACTGAGCTGGCAGAGACAAGATGGGGAGTGAGGAGTGGGGAGTAGGCTCTCCACAATGAATGGGCAGTCCTGTGCACAGTTGTCACCATCCTTTGCCACCTCCCAGCTCCACCATTACAGCTCTGGCACATGATTGACCACAGCACTAATTCAGTCATGTGTTTTCCTCTTTCCAGGGTGCAGTGTAGACACACAGCCAGCATACATGTGCTCCATAACCTGACAGAGTCCTACAGCTTCAATTCAGCAAAGCCCTTAGGTGTTCTCCTTTCCCCCAAACCCAGCTGCTCAGTCTGCACCTCTCTCACCACCCCCACCATGAAGTTTACATCCACCTGCAGGGAAACTGTTGGACAAGTCAGACAAGCTGCAACACCCCACTGCTCAAATCTGTCTGCTCCTGCCCCAGGTGTGCGTTGTGACCCATTTCAGTACCCACGCCTGATAGTGCCCAAGGTCCGGGGAGCTGCACCTGCAGTATCATAGCACCAGAGTGGCCTCTCAGCTCTATAACTGCGGGAGCCAGATACGACGGCTACTGTGACCCCTGGTATGGAGTGAGGTCCTGGCATGCCAGCTCCCAGCATAAAAAGCAATAAAAGCAGTGAATGGAGCAGATGCTGATTAGGCATCCTTTTCAAACCAGCTGGATGCTGCCTTCAAAGGCACAAGATAAATCTGTTACCCTGTTGGCATAGAAGCCTTAGCTGGATGACTAAACTGCAGCAAAGTAGAATCCTAATTTTTTTTTTAAATGATCCATAACTTGTATTTTAACAGAGACTGATTTTTGTCTTTCTTGTAGCCTTCTGGTGAGCATCTTTTCTTCTAACAACTGGGTATTGTATGGTTGATGCTCTTGCCCATTCATCAGTAAAAGGCTGCAGATGGGTGCTGCTCTCTGTTTCTACAATACAAACTGAACACTTAAATCATAAGATCCTAGTCCCATTTAGTGCTTCCCATACGGTATCTCGAAATAAACGCATAAGCATCCACTGGAGTGCTACTGGTAGTGATGCATCCTGTATTTTGGCAAAATCTCTTGGTATGTGTGTTCCTTGCATTCCTTTCAGGTATTTCTTCGAGTTCTTTTCCTCTCCCAGTCCTGCTGGCAACAGACAGCACTGAGGACTTGACGTCCCTTTTTTCAGCTGGTAGCAGCAACAGCAGCAGTGAGACTACAGGCATCCACGCTTTGACACCTTCTGCCTTAAAAGCATCTATCACCCTACCCCTGCATCTGGTGACATTTTATAGGTAGATAGGACAATCCAGACAAAATTTTCTCTGGGGACCGCTGCTTTGCTGCTGGCAGAGTGAGGGGACAACTCCTGCCTTTGTGGCGTCCCCTTCCCAGTTGCCCCACCTGGCACAGAGCTGGGCAGTGCGCCGAGCAGGGAACGTGCCTCCTTTCCTATGGGTCTGGTGGTGACAGCAGCTCCTGGCTCCTGGCCAGGGTGGCTGAGGCCTGGGAGGAGGCTTTCAGAGGTCTGAGAGGCATCTGCTGGCCCAACAGCTGCTCCCAGCAGGCAGGCAAGGGACTGGGACAGGGCAGCCTGCTGGGCACTGGAGCATGGCCTCACGGTGGGGAGGGGAAATCATAGGGCTGCAGGAGAGCTCAGTGGGGCTGAGGCATGAAGATACTTGGGAAAAAGAAATGGGAAAAAAGCCCATTAGTAATAAGAATAATTAAAGATAACTCTTCAGCACAGGACATAAGTGCATCTTGCCATGTCACAGTTTTGCTTTCTTCTTGTCTTTTCATAATGGAAAACATTCACAAAACCAAACTGTTACTAAACTTTGGAAAAGTATTACCTCGCATCTTTTCAAATCTTGAGGCGATGATGCCATTGCCAAGGTGATCATCTATTTGGCACCCGAGAGTGACACTAACAGATATTTTAAACCAAAGCAAGGGGTCACCCCAGAGACAGAAGAGCAACAAATTCCCCATGCCTTTGTTGGACCAAAGTGTTGGGTATGTCAGCGAAGGCTGGTCTGAGATTGCCTTGGGGAAAATAAGGCAGTCCTAGTTACACTGATCTTATAGCACCTACAGCCGCCTTTGTCAGATTAGTAGTAAAATGGAAATAAGGAACCATCCACTGGAGTAATTTTTTCAGGGAAAAAAATTATGGTAGTTGTCGAAGAAGTTAGAGATTATGGTATTTCTGCAGGTGAGATCACACAATTGATATAAAGCATGGGATTCAAAGTGTTAATACTCGTGCTTTTTGCCTTTACACAGAACTTTTGGTCTGAGTCAGAATTGTTCTGAAATCAATGGAAAATGGGACCTTTAAACAATCAAAATCCTGATGCTCTAGGATTGCACTTGTCTCCAAAAGGCAGCATTGCTTTGTCAAATTAGAGATTGACAAGACATCAGGTGACAGCTAATTTTATTTTTGCTGTGACACACCTTATGCCTCCAGACACCTGCATATACCTAAAGAAGTCATTTAAGCTTCCAGAGTCTTCATTTCCTTTCCCTGTGTTTCCTTTTCTCATCAGCTTCAGCCACCATTGACTGGGTATGAGGCCTCTGTCTCAGTTTGAGCTTCTCAGTCCTCCAGTGTTATGGGGACATAAATAAAAGCTGCGCCATGTGAAAACACAGAAGTGTTCAGTATTGAGCAACTGAAACAATTACACAGAAGAAAAATGTCAGTTGTGGGAATCATGGTGAGTTTAGTGCACAAAACCATGGTTTGTCTGCTGAAACCTTTCCTAGCTGTTCTTCTCTGGGCGCAGAGTGTGGTTGTGTTTGAATTTCTGCAGTTGGTAATGCAGCTAGGGCTGAAGACAAAGCAAAAGGAAGCCTGCCTTTCTCCTAAACGATTGATAATACAAGGTCCTGGGCCTGGCAACACTCATGAGCAGGTTTTATTCCATGAACATAAATGGCAGATACTTACTTGAGTATATATATCTACTTTTCAACTGTAGCTACTGAGTCAAGAAAGGGCTTGACAAAAAGTTTCTACCTATCAGGATAATTGTTATTGTTTACTTATTTTCCTACCCACCAGTGTTAGGTTACTTGATTTGGTTTTTGTGGGATAATTCTGTGGGACAATAAAGTAGCTTGAGAAACAAAGAAAGCCTTGGTAGGATCTGTGATGTTGAACAGCAGCATTGTGGTCTTGCTTTATCCTGTGTACAGCTTTCAGCATTTCCATATTTATGCCCACAGTGTATTTAAGAATTCAATTCAGACTGTAACTCCAGGAGGTAAACATTTTGTTTAATCAGGGTCTTACATATTTTCTTGGCTGTGTTCTTCACAGGAAAACTTCTGAATTAAATTTGCAAAAGAAGGTTAAAGAGGTTATTATGTCATTATATAGTCACACTTTCATGAAGAAAAATGAAGTAGAAAGCACACCAGTATTCCCAGATCAATTTTATAATGCCAACACCTTTAAAGGCAGCAGTTGCTAACTAGTTTTACACTGCTACAGAGCAGAAAAATAGTTTATGTTGTAAGTATCCTTGCTCAGAAGAGAGGTAAAACACAAGAGCTGATTTCTGTGCCTGTCTATGTAAATATGGGAGCCAGTGTGAAAGGGACATGCTCATGGCTGTGCCCAAGATGTGCCAGTGGGTGTCAATTAATCTTGTATCCTGGTGGCTATTGATGATGAACCATTAATCTTCACAGCACTTTGTTTCTAGTATTTTAATATATTTGAAGAGATGCACAACTGTCACTGGCAACAAAGCATCTCCTGATCATTGACCTCTCATGAAAACTCTAGGTGTTTTCTATTGCAATCCAACAAACAGGACTGAACAATAAAAAGGATTCCAGAATGTGTCTAAAAATACTTTTGCATCTTGAATCACTGCACACGCTTTGCTGCATTCAGAGAGTTTGGTATTCAGGTCTTGGCTGAAGGTAATGACAAAAACACCTCTCACCCCTGCGAAAGCTGAAGGCCTGCTTTAAGTGCCATGGAAAAAAGTTCAGCACCTCTTGATGTCAATTTGATTATATGTAGGTGGATCTGCTTACACTCAGTACATACAATGCCTTAATACCCTCCAAGGCCAAGAGAATTCAAAAAATGGCACTTGCTGAAAGGTTTCTTTCCTCCAGCTTGTTCCTCTGAACTCAGCACCTCATTGGGAAGCATGACAGCAAGTTGTCTGTGCTAGCAATATTTCAATAAGGCACAATGTATCAAGATGAACCGGAGGCCATCCAGTACTCCCTGTTCTTGATGTCTTCATCACAGGGCAAATTTAATACCTATTTGATTTCACATGTTGCATTTTGCCTGATTTGTGCGATGGGATGGTTGGCATATTCATTCACTGTTCTCACATACGTATTGCCTAAACACTGTGCTGAGAATAGCAAAACATTTGGGGGATTTCGTTCTGCCCTGGAAAAAACTTGCTGTTGAAATGCACAACATCTTAGGGGTAATAATAAATAAAAGGAAGGATATCTCGTTGATTTGCAGATTTCTCTCCGCAAGTTAAGCTAGAGCCGTTTCATCATTTTCAGTGGAGTTGGTCTAGACTTCTCCAAAGGTTAGTATTTTCACACTTGGCTAAGGAGAAACAAGAACATGCTTTCTGTTGTCCTCTTATAGTAGCTTCCAGACCGACATCTCCATGGAGGAGTGAGTATCCACAACAAAGGCAGGCTGCATGCTTTGTTTTCCGTGTTCCAGCTGCACAGGAGCCATCAGGGCTCCATGTAACAGGGCGCACTGATCTAGCTTCTCTCTCTCTTTGGAAGATCAAATTTGCTAAGTGCTTAATGGCACCGAAGTTCTCCTGGTGACCAGGCTGGTATTGCCTTCCTTACGCGGACTGTTAAAGTGCACCGACTATTATTCGCCTACTCAATTAATTGCCAAGGAGACAGAGCAAATATGTGCCCAGAGGAGAAAATGAAGCCATTTTTATTTGCTGGCTAATCAAAATCCAATGGCTTTTGAAGACAATGTGAAATGATCATTAATTAGGAGGGATACCTAAATCTGAAGTTCAAAGAACCCTGTACAAGCCAAGGAAAAAAGGCCTGCGGGACAGAACTCACTCTCCCACTAGGAAAGGGTGGTTACATGGAAGCACACTAGCCCCGTGACCTGTGGAGCATGACCTGCCTAGCTGCATAAATTTATCATGTTTTCTTGTTAGACTTTATCCCAGAAGGGAGCTGGTCAGTGCTTTCTACCAACACAAATCCTATTCCTCCATATTATATTAGTTGTTTGTCCTGCCAGGGACTTGTGCAGGGCATCTCTGAGTCTCTGTGGTGATTTGAGCATAGCCACTGCCATGAACCAACTGGGACGTACTTAGAAGGTACTTTAGAAGAGTACATAGGGCAGTAAAATAAAACAAAATTAATTTCCAAACTAAGAAAAATATAGAAGTCTGAAGGTCTCCCAACAGTCAGTGCCCTTAGCTTGCAATAGACCTTTGCTCTGTTTTCACTTAAAAAAAAGCTGATTTCTGAACTTGATGCCAATTGTGTGAAGAGGAGTAGATCTAGGATTCATATTTTGCTTTTGCAAAGGATGTATATACAAAATATAACACTTGAAGGTATTATAAAAGATATTCTGCAAATACATAGAAAAAAGAAAGCGTGTAATAATGCCAAGACCAAGGTTTCAATTCCCATATGGGCTGTTCACTTACCAGTTGGACTCAGTGATCATTGTGGGTCCCTTCCAACTCAGAATATTCTGTGATTCTTGTTTGTTTTTGTTTTTTTTTTTAAACAGTATCCCTGAAATACTTTGTGAGGAAAAACCTGTCTTCAGACTCAAGTCAGAGTTGGACTGTGGTTTTGAGAAGAACTTTTTCCAGCATTGTACCCATTTATTAAAATAATTATGTGGTAAGCCCCGACAGCTATATGGAAACCTGAGGATAACAGAAGAGAGCAAAACTAGAGAAACTTAGAAAATAAAATACAATTTTCCCAGAGTCAAGGGGCTGGGCTATTTCTCTTCTGGGAAGTAAAGGCTTTAATACATGTAGATCTGAACCCGACCACTATCTTACAGATTAGGCTGAAACATTGTGCTCTGGAAGGGCATGCAGAGAACTCCATGTGATAATTTCCTGGAATTTCTGGATTGAAACAGATAAGAGCTGCATGTTGACATCTGTGAATTGATGTAACCTTTTGTTTGTAAGCTGATCAGACTATGATCAAGAAAGAACCATGATCAAAAGCCTTAGATAAAGGATTCGACGAGTTAAATTTGGGAAAAAGAAGCAAAAAAAAAAAAAAATCTGACTTTAGTTCTACATAGATTGAAGTGGTGTTTGCAGACTCCTTTACAGAAGGACTGCTTCCTGGTTAAATTTACTGTCTTATTTCTAAATGCTAAATCATATTAAAATGTGCATACTGATCAGATATCTTCAAGAAAGCAGTATCTATGGTTCCAAAAAGTACAAGTATGTGAAAAAAATAGAGTTGTTTACAAATATGTCATATTTGGCACTTTCTTCTTGCAAATGAGGAAAATGAGGAAATATGGACATGATAAATAACATTTTTAAATCCTACAATTTTGAAGAATACTGTACTAACCAAAGTTATAGTATCATTACTCTTCATAGAGAAAATCGGAACAGATCTTCAAGAATAAGTACTTCCTCTTAATTTATAAAGGGTAGGTATTTTCATTGGGGTTATCCTTTGCAGTAATAGTTATACATGGAAGTTTGGAAACAAGGTCAGAAATGTTGTTTAGACAAGAAGTGGAGTTTTGTCATGGATTTTAATAAAGTCAAATTCAGGCTTTACTATGCCTTCTGTCCAGTACCATGTTACTTGCCCATAAGAGTCACAAGCCCTAACACCAACCTGCGTTGGATGTAGTTCAGTGTGAATAAAGACAAAATGTTTATGGGAGAAAAACTACCTAGACCTGTTATTTAGATTATTGACTATTTAGGTAATTAACTATTTAGACCTGAAAAACTATTTTCAGGCCTGTATGGAGACATTTTTGTGTCCTAGTATAGAAGCATTGAGCAAGCGTGTGGCCAAAAGCTGAAGGCTGAAATTTAATGCAAACCACAATGAAATACATTTCTATGCAAAAAAATCACTTCCTCTCAAATGACTCTCAAGACTTGTCACTAAACACACGTGTAGACAGCTTTCCCAAGATTTATCAAGCCAAATTTTCAAGGATGGAGTTTCACCAGGTTTTCTGGACAAGTGTGTCAGTGCTTGTCAAAAAGATGTTTTCCTCAAGTCCACCCACCAGTTCTGTTGCTACAACTTGTGACTGCTGCCTCTTGTCCTTTCACTTTTATCTCTGCCTCTATCATCTCCACAACCCCCTGTAGATACACTGCTAGAAGACTGCTGTGAGATTCACCTTCTTGCTTTGTCTTCTCCAGGCCAGAAAAACACATCTCCCTCAGTTTTTCCTTTTTTCTTGGATGCTCCATACACTTAACTGTTCTGCTAGTCCTTTGCTGGACTGTTTGCAGATTGACTGCACCCAGCCACTCCCAGACTGCCCTGTTCCTGGCTGGGGTGGTGGAACAACTCTGGCTACCACGTACCCTAGTGGACCCCTCACCTCTCACCCTAGGAGAGCCCTTGCTGCTTCTGGTCCCTGAGGAGGTCCCTGACAATTCCATATGTACACTCACACAAGCAGAGGAGAAGGGAATAATTCCTTCCGTCAGGCCTCTGCTCAAATTCCCACTACCCACCATGCTCACCAGTGTCCAGTGGCTAATCCTCTGAGCCACTTCTCCAGCCTTCTTGTAGGAGACAGCTCTAACTACCCTTACAAAGCCTCCCTGGTAAAATGGTTGTCACAGTGGGGTCCACTTTCCATCATTTCTGTACAATGGCAATTGCAAGGTGTATTTTAGGGGCAGAACGTACTTTATATGTCCTGTTTCTAATTACCAAGATCTTAAAAAGAATGTGTAAACTACTTGATAATAACATGTGTGTTAAAGACTGGCTGGAGCATTTATTAGAAGAGCATTTCTTTATTCTTTAGCATGTCAATGTATACAGGGAGGATGGTTTTCCTGTTCCTTTTAAAAAGAAAAATACTAGGCTTTGATTCTCTGGTTTCTTTTCATCTTCATCTCGCATAGAAAGCTTCAGGGAAGGTATACAAAAAGATAGAATAGCAAAGAAATCACAAAAGGAAGATATCAATAAGAAGCACCACTGACTATTCTCTAAGCAGTTTCCAAGCAACTTTTAATGGAAGGTCAGGCACAAGCAAGACAGAGGGAGGAAAACCCAAGACATTATTTCATACAATAAAGTGACTGTGAATGCTGCCAGTTACAGAGGAAATAGATTGGCCAGCCTGAGCACTTATTTATGTTTTCCTGTGAATACAAATGAAAATCCTCTACAAAGGGTACTATCAAATTTGAGCGGGAGTGTTCAATCCAGCAATAGGTTTGCAATACTCCTCAGAGAGGCTTTCCTCACTGAATATGTGATGTTGACTTTGTGGTAATAATAATGATCCTGCTGGGTTCCCTGAACTCCTCCTGTCTGAAGATCTATAATGCTTTTTGTCTTCAATTAATCATGCCTTACATTTGCAGCTTCAAGAATAGTTGTCATGAGTTATGTGGATGGGGCAACTGAAGGATAGAGGCAAGGAGTGACTTTACCAAAATTGCTGTAGCTGTCCACAGACATCCTAACACAGACAATGGAATGACCAGAGGTGTGCCTTCAGTCAAGAGGTGACAACCATATGTGCAGAGAAACCTTGCTACCCAGCGCTGTGGGCTGTCTACTCCAGTTCCTTGTGGCAAGAGAGAGAGGTGGTACCAGAAGGGCATATTTCTGTAGGTGCAACTCATTTATCATGTTTACTTCTTTCTTCATCCAGCATCTGGCAGCATTAGAGAGTTGGCAGCTGAAATAGTCCTTTTCAACCTGAGTTGTCAAAACTGAGTGTCATAACAGGCAGTCTGAATGCATCACTTTGGTCCCAAAATCATAGAGCACAAAGCATCTCTCTGTACTCTGTGGCTTGTTATCATGGTCAAGAAACAAAACCCCATGTGTCCATGCCAAAAAAGCCCTAGGAAGGGTGCCAGGGGTTGATTGGAGGCCTGAAATTGAAGAAGACCAATTATTAGTTACATTGAGAATGCTGGTCCACTAAGTAGCAATAGCAAGTGCAAAATGAAAGTTTTCTCTTTTAAATTCAGTCTTGGTTAGCTGACAAGATGATAAAATTTGGTTTGATAAAACTTTGCTTCTCATGGCTGGATGTTCTGATGTCTGCACCAGGATGATACTACTAAGCCTGTCTCTTCACATGGTGCTTCTCCTTCCCCATCCGGCCTGTCTTCAGGCTAAAAGAAAAAAAAAAGAAAAAGGCAAGTGAAAAAATAGTCTGAATTTGAATTTTTAACCAGAGAAAATATTTTTGCCAGAAGTTACTGATGATGAGGTTCTGGGTCAGCATCCTATATGCTCAGGGGCCTGAACAAGAACACAAAGAATCATTTACATTGGGAGGTCCTCAGCCTTGGTCCTGCATTTAATCTGATAGCCCCACATAGCTATCTTGGATACCCCTAGGACATGCCAGATTCATGTACCACCTCTACCTAGATGCTGTTAGCTCAGAGATTTAATACTATCAGGCTGCAAAGGCTTTTTGCTACCCGGGAATAAGGCTCACACACACACACACACACACACACACAAGACAGGCAGTGAGGAATTGCTGCAGCTGAACATGAGACTCTGGGAAGCACCTCTCTGCACATGCTCTTACGTGTGCTTTCCACAGCTGAGGGGTGATGCTGAGGCCACTTGTCTTGCTCCGGGCCCTTGCTTGCCAGGCACAGCTGGTTCATAATCCAGTCCACTGGGACCATAAAGTGGAAAGAAGTCACATTATGCACTTGAAATACGTGAGAGCTAGTAGCCAGATAGTCCAGTATTTAAAGACTGAGATTTGAGTACAAGTTTACAACTGTGATGCCCATACTACATTTTGTTTGGAGAAATTGATCACAGATATTAAAGTGAGTGGACCAGCTTCTTAACATGGTTTCAGCTACTGAAATCTGCTCGGCTTCTACTTTCAATTTCCAGGCATGTATATAAGAAGACTTTCCAGAGGGCACAAGCAACAATCTCAGAATTTATTCCACAGTATGAATGGGTTAGTTATAATTCATTTTCCTTGTCCTAAAAATAGACTGAGTGAAGGTTTGAATGACAGTTTTTGATAAACAAGTCTGTGTTCTGCTTCTGTGTTCTGAAAATGTGTTGTGAATCAGATTGCTTTTTCAGATCAAGGGTAGCCTATGAACCAGGGTACAGATGTCTGACAATATACACTTATGGAAGAAGCTGATAGAGTTCAGAAGAACCTTGTCTGTGAAATACATTCAGATATATTTGAAAAAAATGCTGTGAAAATCTCAGCACTTTCCCTAATAAACATGATTTTTTATTTTTTATTTAAATCACAGCCCTTTTCAAATTGTAAGCAAACCACATGCATCCCAAGCTTCTTCCTGCAAAGAAGGACACCAGTGAGAGCTAATTACATCCTTACCGAATGTGCTGAATTTGACCTGAAGCAGAAGATTTTTCACAAGACATGCTCAGCAGTGGACATGGCAACTAATTATCAGGGGTGCAATAAAATCTTAAGGCTAGTGCAGCTGGTCTACAGAAAACTGAAATAAGACCTTAGACAGTGTGATTTGGGCTACGTATGGACTGATACAGGGGCCAGCAGTTGAGCTTCCCTCTACTGTCTTCCTCAGCTGCACCAGACCTGCTTTCTGTTCCAGGCCCACTTGGCTGAGGCCACCTCCTGGGCTGAAGTCAGTGATGCAGCTGCCAGGTCTAGGTCAGAAGAGGGATGTGAGAGAAGATTTCTACCTCAGAGTAGGTTGATACTGGTATTATCTGGGCTGCCCTGCTGTCCTCTGCAGAAGTATGGTGCCCAGCTCTGAGCATGTGGGTTATGTTGTGGGTAGCTGTCTGAGAAGTGCTTTGGCAGGGCAGCACGTCTCTGTCAGGGGTTTGTGGTGAGTGTTTCTTCTAAGACAAAAGGTTAATAGAATTCCAGTATTTTACTTACAAATCCTTTGTTTTCTTTGCTTGCTTTTAATTTAGCATTGTGAAAACTTTCAGTCATGATGAGAAAATAACATCCTGAAGCCCATGCAATTGCAATTATCTTAATTTGAACTAGCTTCTGTGAGTTATTTATCATGCTGTGGTCTTGGGCTATATGAGGCAGCATTCCTCATGTTTGCTTACTACGCTTCTTCCTACCCTTATTATCTAATTTCTTCTTTACTTACTTTTAGATTTGGGGGGGTTACTTTGAGAGTTACTTGAAATTTTTTTCAAAGTAGTGTTCTGTACAGCAGCCAGCAGCTGGGCTTCTTAGTGGTAGCACAGTGTGTGTATGTTCCGCAGAACTACTTGCTTCCTTGTTTCTGAGGCAAATTTAAAGCTCTCATCTCAGCCTCCATGAAAAATCTTTCGAGTTTTTTAGAAACCATCTCAGCTGGAGCAGTTTCTTTTAAGCCAACAAAGCTAATGGTGCCTAATAAAACTCCTTGTAGCTAAGGAAAAAGCATGACTGGATGAAACCTCTGAGTGGAATTAAGTACCAGAAGGAATGAATTTAAGCCCAGTTTAAGTTGTTTTTGGAGCAGCTGAAAATATTTTTAAAAACAGTCTTCTTGCAAAAATCAAAGAGAAGAAATGACAGCAATAATAACAGGAAATTTGGGACTTTCAACTCATTCTCCATAATAGGCTTTAAAGAAAACATTACTAATGGGATGAAGTAAGGTAATATTATGGCTGTAAAGGCAAGGAACTGCAGGTAGGAGCTAAGAAATTCATCTTTCTAAGTGTTGCTTTCAGGGCAGTGACATCTTAAACAATAACATAGAGATCTGCCTTTTAATTCCTAGCCTGTCTCCTGCCTAGATCCATTCAAATCTTGTCTTCTCTCTCTTGCGACACTAAATGGATGTTTAGTCACTGTTTCAGGATTTATCTAGCTAAAAATGACTCTTTTACTTTCTATAGCTTTTTTTGACACTGTACCAACTTATTGTCCCGTGGTCAGTACCGTTCTCAGCCTTCCACTTCTCCCAGCTTTTGGTAGAGGAGTGAATGCAAGACCCTGAGTCTCTTGGTAGCTGCTGTGCCCACCCTGATGCCAGTCCCATGTTCTTTTTCCCTCTCTTACTCTGATAGTGCTTGGTGCAATGTGTCAGGCACTTCAGTGAATCATGCTGCTTTAAGACAAAACTGACATTTTTGGAAGATTTGGTTTTCAGCTGTGTTGGTTCCCTGGAAAGCCTCTGTCTTGGGGTGACTTTATAATGTGTATCCCCTATCACTACCCTATGCCCACCAATCTTTTCTGTGTCTTTAAACGACAGCCTCCCTGTGAGGTTTCACAGACTGTAGTGTCAATCTGTGGGGAGAGAGCATCAGGGCTTCAGCTGGGTTAAGGTGCCACAGAGAAGTACCTTAGTTGATGGTGTTTTGCTGTATGATTCATCAAAATGTACCCTTTCCTGTTCACAATGCACCTTCTGTTACTGCAAAATTATCTTACCTGGTGTTGTGGCTTAGGAATGGTATTCCCCAATTTAGCGTTCCCACTGAACCACTCCAAACCATGCACTGCTCACTCATTCCCCCCTCCCGCTGCAGCAGTCTGGAGAGGAAAATTGGAGGCACAAGGGGTAAAGATCACAGGCTGAGATAAGAATGATTTACTGGAAACCGCGAATAAAAAGAAAATGAGCAGTAACAGCAACAATACTAATATTAATACTAATAATTAATAATAATAATACAAAGTGTATAAGAAAAAAAAGTGAGTGATTCACATGTGATTGCTCACATCCCGAGGAAAACACCTGACAATAGCCAACTGCTCCCTCTGCACGCTATGCGACTCTTATGCAATCCCCTCAAAATGACATGAGGTGGTATGGAGTAACCTCTGTGTCCCGGCCATGCCCCACTGGCTACTGCTGAGAATGAACCCCATCCTGGCCAGAAACAGGACAGCTGGTCTTGAAGAAACACCATCCTGTCTCATCAGTGTTGCTGTAATGACCATTTCTTATCATGTCAAGTTCCCTGGACAGCACTTCCCTATGCTGCCTCTACCAATTCCCCATGTTTTCTGCTGCATTAAGGGCTTCAGACTCAGGTCCCTTTCTTGACTTTTTTGACCTGCCTCAACAGATCTTAATCACTCTTGAAGAATTCATTTCCTTCTCCATTTGCGTCCTGCTGCCATTACATGCTCAGTTTCAAGCTGCTCTTGACCACGCAGTTATCCACGTTGGGGAAGCTTCTACATATCCCTGCTATTATCCTCCTTGAGACCTGTTCTTAAGATTCCTTTATTCTATGATACCTACAAAAGGAAAAAAAAAAGAAAGATGACAAATCACTGGTGTGCTCAGTCTGTAGACAGCTGTGTCAGCCAGCATTGTATTGCTGTACCTCTTCTCATGCTCATATCTTTTTCAATACTTAATTTACGCTGCTGCAATATCTAAGAGCAGCATCCTGATCCAGGTTTCTGACTTGGGGGTTGGAAGGAGGTTACTAATCCATTTTTATTGACTGCTCCATCCTTACTAGCTGCGCAAATTTTCAGCATGTTGATCTATACAGTCCAAAATTCAAACCAGAAGGCAATATGCATGGATAAAAATTATCTGAACAGCTCATTCATGTTGCTAGATTCAAATGTAGAAGCACTATCTGGAGTAATATCCAAAGCAAAGAATTGTTGTCATTTGAATTTGCTTGGGAGTTTCACAAACTAGGAAAAGCTTTAAAAATTTATATAATCATAATTATACTAAGTAAAGTAAAAGTTTTGGCAGGACTTTGTAGCTTGGCAGACTTCAGTGCGGGCGGAAGAGACGCATTTCTCTGCTCCAATGTTTGTTTTTATGAAGATATTTTGTATATCATGATGTGGTGATATGTTACCGTGGATGTAGCACTAAATATAGCGTGAGAATATGTGTGCTATTTGAAGAGATCATACAAGGGTGTGTAGTGGGGGCTGCATTTGCTGTATGTGCAGTACCCTATTTATAACAGACATATAGGATGGATTTAGTGTACCAGAAGTGAGCATGTGAGCTGAAGACTTGTGAGGACATAGTGGTAGGGCTCAACAAACGTGTCAAAAAGAATACTGAATTCATGAAATGCACTCAAATTTAGCTGCTTTTTGATATGGTAACAAAAAACATCGCTGGCTTGGTTTTGTGTTACACCTAAACTTAGTAGTCAATAATAAATATGACCTTGATCTTGCTATTTTTGGTGAGTGGGTTTTTTGCATCCACACGAGTCAAGTGAAATCAAGTAAATCCTCAGTGCATAAGATGTATTCATGTGGCAAATGACAAAATTATGTGCAAGTGCTGGTACATGCCACTAGGAGCTGTGACCACTAGGCCTGGTCTCTGTTTTCTGGTAGGAAAAGATGTTTTTCTAGAGACTACTTCTCTCTTTCCCCCTTCAGAATGCTTAAACACACCTTGCTACAGCTTTGATAAATTTTCTTGACCTCACAACTTCCATTAACCAGGTTAGAGAAGCTGAGAATCTGCGTTCTCACCTATGACTGAAGAGTAATTTTTTTCCTCCCGGCTTTTGCACAGGTTATACTGTTCTACTGCACTTTTCTTTGACATTATCACCAGTGCTAACATCCCTGAGGCATAAACTTCCTTCACAGAGAATTTAAATTTGTCCATAGGCTGTTGGTTTTGAACACTTAACCTATTTGAAGTAGGCATGACTTGCAGATTGATCCTGGAGACCAACAGGTCCATAATCCTTATGTGTTGAGGAATTTCATTGCCCCATAGCAGTAAAAGGAAATGAATTGGTAGACTTGTCTCAAGTTAAAAATTCTTGGCTTACTTACTTAAAGGAAGCTGAAGCATCTCAAAATCAGAAAATTAAAGATATACACAATTCTGGCTTCTTCATCTGTGTTTCCAAAACAAATCATTACAGTGTAATTGTGAACACAACTTGAGAAACTTTAAAAATTCTAATCAGCAATTATATACTTAAGGTATTTTGAGAGATCAGCTGTATGTGTACCAATACAGAATTTTTCTCTTAATTGCATCATTCCTTCAAAAATCATGAGAATTTTTTTGGCTTCCAGGAATAGCAAAGATAACACAGGGATGTACCATCTGCCCTGTGCAAAGAAATATCTCTGTCCAGCTTATTTTCTAAGGTCAGAAGCTTCTGGTCCTCTGATTCCTAAAGGAGGGAGTACAGCATAAAGCTGGTTGATACCTGTCTACCACCTTCTCCCGTTGGTCTGGTGGGAGAGATGCCTGTTGCAATCCTGCCCTTTAGGGTTTAACCCAAAACCCCTCAGCTACAGAATGCAGTAGCTGCTCCTGGGTCTGACACAGCCATTGCAGCAAGGTGAGGACAATGCCATTGGGAGAACATGGAGACTCTTGCACAGCAGCTCTCTCTCCTCAGTGAACCTCACTGTCCCGGGTCTGTCACAAAAGGTGAACTCAGCATTTGGGAGCCCTGGTCTGAGCCAAAGTCTCTTGCTGTGTCTACTTTGAGCCTGACCCTGACCTAGGGACACTGCTGATCAAGGCTGGTACTCACTTGACTCTAAGTTTTTTAGTTTCTATCCCTCATTTATATCACACAGGTGCCATTAACACAGGTGAACAGTCACTTAGTGTTTAGAGATCCCTGTTGTCATAGCCTTGTGCCATTAAGGGAAACCTGTGCAAGAATTCAGGAAAAGCAAGGAGTTTCCCTGAGTTCCTCATTGCCTGGCTCATGAGTCCCTCTTATCAACTCCAGGATGAGAACACAGATCTGCTGCAGCTGCCAGAGACTGTCAACATACAGTGACTGAGGGAAATCCATACTCTCATCCTCATTACAGTGATGTAGGGTGTTTTTAGCTGAAGGCTCATGACCTTTGAGGAAAGTCATGCAGTGAAATGCAGACCACGGCCTGGACTGTGAAATGCATTCAGCTTCTGGCCCTGTGGCTGCATCTCCACAGCCAGCAGTGCAGGAGCACTGCAACATCTCTTCCTGCATAAATGGGGAGGGACACTTGGTTTATTTTCATTACACTGGTCTTTTATACATTGTTGCCTTATAGAAGACATCAGCATTGTAGGCAATCTAGAGCCTATATGCTCTGTTTCTATTACAATTCCAGCTTTCCTGAAAGCAGAAGTTATGAGAGCCTAAAGACAGTATTTTCAAGAGAAGTCTATTCACAAATAAAATTTATAAGTCTAGATTGTGTGTCAGAAGTACTGAACATACCTTTGGAATCCCGGGCCCAAATGTGCCAAACAAATTGTACCCAGGCTCACAGCACTTCTGAAAGTCCAGCATTCAGACCTCACAGGAAACTTGAGGCAAAGGCTGGAGTGGGACCCAGGACTGGCTTCCAAGTTTCTCTGGCCCAAGATGAACATTCCTGTTTGCTCAAGAGAGCATGCCATGTTAATCTCCAAGTGTAAAGGAAAATTTGGTCAGTGCAGAGTTACCAAGACTGTACTTTGGCAATGATGCTGGATTAAAATATCAACTCTTCACATGAGATTTAATGAGTGCAGGTAGGCAAGGTGAGGCCTGTTTGAAACTTTTTTAAAAAGAATTTTATTTATTCAAGCCAAAGCATTTTCATCAAGAAGATAGAGAATTTTTTGAACAAGAAATGGAAACTTATTTTCTAATACAGGAAAAGGGACATACCTGTCCTTAATACTCGGTCACATACACGGTCTGCCAGAAGACAACATCCCCTTAGTTATAACCATAAAAGTTTCTGACAACTCTTCTTTCCTGCAGAAGGTCTTGATTCTAGTTTGCAAGGGCACTGAGGCAGCCATGTACAAGCCAGGGATAGCTGGGAACAGTGCCTGGAAGAGAGCATGAGAAGCCTTCCCACCACTGGCTCAGCCTAACCAAATCCAGGCACAAGTGTGGTGAGAGCTGCTCCAAAATTGGACAACCTTGAACAGAAACACTCCTGTGGCATTTGCAGAGTTTGAAAGGTTTTGTCTAGCTCTGATATAACAGTCTCTGCACTAGAAAGAGCGTGAGGACAACTGTCTCCCAGTGTCATCCAGATAATGGGGTGATTGTACTAACTCTGTGCTCTTACCAGCCTTCACATGCTGGAGACCCCTCAGCTTCACAAAACTGGGCTTGTGCAGGGATTTTTCCATTATCTGGGGCATAGGTCTTCCCAAATATTTCTGCAGAATTAGTTTTTGGCTTATTGCATGGATGGGCCTCTTGATATGACTGATTGTGAAGGAGGGGAGGCAGGTCTGGTTTGTTCAGTTTTTTAAAAACTTGTTATTAGTAGATGATGTTTTGACCCCTTTGGGCTGGCATCTCCTGCACCAAAGAGGAGAGCAGGACCCACTCAATGAATGAAACCCTGAATAGAAAACACTATTGTTTCAATTTTTTTAAAAAACACTATTACAAGGGCTAATTGCATGATTTAACATTTGAAAACTTTGCATTCCTTCTCTGCTGTGGAGAGTAAAAGGGCCTATTATCATTTCCAGGCCAGATGTTTCAGTTTATTGAGCCTGTTTGATCCCTGCACCTGTCTAAGACCAGCAGTTGCTGGATTAGTGGAAGGAGCTGAATTAAAAAATCTGGACAACTGTTACTGAACAAGTGAATGGTGTGAAAATGAACAGACTTTTGGTATAAAGGATTTACTGTTTGTGACACAAGGCAGTACACATCATTTATAGTGCAAAATGAGCATGTAGCCCTCATTCTGCATGTCCATGTGCTGGAATATACATTACAAAGCGACAATTACAGAAACTTCCAGTGAGGGAAAGAAAGGAAGGGAGGGAAGCGAGGGAAGCAAGGGACACATTACACCATCCATCTGTGAGACAGCCGTTCAGTTACAAGGAATTATATATTATTTCTGGTGGATTATGCTGATTATAAAAAGAAGAACTTGGTTCCTGCCTCCACAGCAAACATTACTGTGCATCCTGAAGGAAGCAATGGCTTTTCACTTGCCCCTTTCCTGTCCTCTGTCTCTTTCCTTTGCTCCTTGCTCCCTTAAACATAACCATCGGATACATTTTCTCGCTTCCTGGTTTGTTTTTTTTCTCTTTTGACTAAATACACTGTGCCATGTGACTTACAGCAGTTGTTTCATGTCTCAGGTCTGTTCAATTAAGTCGCAAATGTGGCCAGCCCTAGTAGGTCAGAGCCCAAGATCCCTCCTGCCTGGTAACCCATCTCTGACAGGCAAGATTAAGTGGATGGCTGGTATTCATACATCTTTACGGCTTAAAACCCCTCAAAACAAATACGTGTCAAATGCACGCTCTAGGGGATGAACTGCAAGAGGTGGAAAGTTTTGTTTCACAAACTGACATTGACTTCTGCCAGGGAAGGTTTTACTGGTTCCTAATACCCCAATTTACTGCTTATACAGAGCAGAACCTAAAGAATAGGGGAGACATAGGTGTGAAAGTGAGTTAAGTGAAGATAAATGGCTTCCACTGCTGTGTGAGGTGTCTTGGATAATTTCCCAGCCCCACCTATTGAGTCTGACTCTTCCATTTGGAAAAAGTCAAGTGTGTATTCAAATATTCAGCACAAAGCTGTTCCTGCCTCTGCAAAGGTCATGCCTAAAGTTGGTTGGGTTGAAGACCATGGATGTTACTTCTGATCTACAGGTAGATGCAGAGCAAAATAAAGTCACTCGTCCAGTATCAAACAGCTCATTCTATGGTAAGAAGTGAAACCAAACAGCCTCTGTGACAGCTCAGGGGTTTAACCACAAGTTCTTAAGCCCTCCAGCCTTTTCAACAGCATCTTCAGTGCTTTACTTATCTGTAAGCACTGACCCTGGTTTTGTGCAAATAAGCTGACCTAAGTGAATATGACTCAAGCAAGGACAGTTTTATGTGTCCAAGTGCAAAGATAGACTTGGTCCATGTTCATCAGGAGTCATTCTTATGCCCAGAGAGGAGGCAGCTTGTGAGGCTGGTTTGGAGACTGGTATGACAGAGGCAAGCCTTGCATCTTCCCAGAACTTTCCTAGGTGTTATTGCAAAGGGACTGAGCCAGTGCACAGGCAGGTTGCTGAGTATAGACCCTGATGTGCTGGCAGTGCAGATGTTCTCTGCATTTGGAAGACACTGTGTGGAAAAATCTTAGAAATCAACTAGTTCCAGACTTCAAAGCTATGTTTGTGTGCCCTCTCTGTCATTGCCATATTTTACTGATGTAGGTTCCTAAACTCCAGGGCTTCCAGGGGACTAGTGCCTAACAACCTAAAAAAACTCTGGCTTCTGGTCAATTATTACAATTAGAAAGCAAAAATAGCACATCCCAAAATGTCCTATGTTGATGCATCTGGACAACTGCAGTTTAGTTCTACTTCTTATTGTAATACATCACACACAGACAGGCAGGAAAATGACAAAAGCTTAGCATCAGACCCTGATTCATCATCTTCATATAAAGTCTTTGAGGAATAAGGAAAAAATACTGATTTTTCATTCACATTACAGGCAATAGACCATATCAATTACTTGTTAATGTGCTTATCAGTGACTGTTTTTAATAGGAACATAATGAAGAATTTTAGTTAAAAAATGGAGAAATTACAATTTTTTGTGCAGTTTTTAGTTTGATTTTGCTTTATAAAAAATTGTTCTTTTTAAAGCCTTTAACTTATACAAATATGCACACAAATATATGTATGCATTCAGCTTTTCTGTGTGTTTAATCCTGTACCTAAAAGATGATTTCTCTTTTCCTGTCTCTCTATTCTAATAAAAAAATATTTTACTTGGTAACTGATTTGGCATTTTAATGTTGTTTTCCATTGGTAAAATGTGTCTCTTATGAAAGATCTCTCTAAAAATCTAATTCTTTTTTGGTCATGGTAGTCAAGGTAAAAGTACCATATATCCAGTTGAGATGCAGCTGCCCAAGATAAACTTTGGTGTAATTGTCCTAAAACTGGTTGATGTACGCAAAAGGAATAGAACCACCGAAACTTGTTATTGAGTTATTTAAAAAAAAAAAAAAAAAAAAAAAAAAAAAAAAACCAACCCCCAAATAAAAGGCTTAAAATGCTGTATTAACTAAAATTAGCTTCTGAAGTGTCCTGCCAGTTTCAGTTCTGTGGTGTAGCAGTTCTTCTGGGATGTTGATTTATAATAACCAAGCTGCGAGCTTTTCTGTGCACAGCTGTCCCAGCACAAGAGGTACAGCAAGCACTCGGCTAGTCTGGTACTTCCACAGTAATTTCTGAGTTCATCAAAACAAATTTACCAGCGATGTTCTCTGTTTCTGAACTCACCCAGAGTGTATCAGTGGCACGAAAAATGCTTTTGTGTTTTGGCACTAACTGGCAGGCCTGCCAGTGAGCTGGCATGTCTCTCAGATATGAGACAGTGTCATTACTCCATAACAGCTTTAATGGTTATCCCTCCCAGGAAGTGCAGCCACTCTGAGCCCTGGGAAATGAAGGCACGTATATTCCCCTTGTCGGATAAAGTCCTTGTCCTCTGCACACTCTATGAAGAAGCTGCTGAATACCTGCAATTAAGACACCTGCTAATAAAAATATTTGGGAATACTATAATGCCCCATTTTATTTATATGAGAACACAAGAGGTGGAAAGCTCCATGGGATGCAGAGAAGACGTGGAAACGCGTGGCTGAGTCCTGTTGGTCCCGGTGGCCATCAAGTGGTGTTTGCTGCTGTATCAGCTGGTGTTGTCCCAGCTAAGCACAAGATGCAGTAGGGAAAAGTAGTTCCCAACTATGATTATGAACTTCTGAGATAAAAAGTGACTAGAACTTGGACACAGCAAGGCTTCCAAGGGTCCAGTTTGAGTTGGGCATGTCCTTGAAAAGGGCTGCATAGATCCGAAATTCTCACATACTCTGACAGAGGAGAGGGGGGTCTGAGGCTGTTGTGAAACACGTAGTCTATGTTAATATGATCTTATTTTAACTTAAAACGACTTACAGATCTTTAGAGCACTGAGCCCTCTGAGGCATGGCTGAGTGACATGGTGCTTTGAAGATACAGTGGTATTGCTGGCAAGGCATCAATAGACAAAACATTGAACTCACCTGGCCTGTCTTGTATGTCACCCAGCCCTGTTTTAGGCACCCAGCCTTGGTGAAAATCCACTGCTTTTGTTTGTCTGTGGCTAATCCAGATAGAGGAGGATGGGGAGCTGCAGAAAAACCATTTCCCTTGTCTGAGAAGGATTAGAGGTGCCAATTTTGACATTCTACATATTCTTAAAATTCTTGTGCTCTCTGTAAATGAGTTTAAAAAAAAAGGAAAAAGAAAACAAAAACAAACCCAAGGGACTGCATTGTGTGTGCTGAGCCTGACCGACAGCCTGAAACTGTAAGGCAGAGATCCATTTTGTCACTTTTCACTTGCAGTTCATTTTCACACTAACCCTTCCAGTGCAGGGCTGAGTAAGAAAAAAGTAAACAGGCTAATGCCAAAATCCCCCTTGTGTATAGGATTACTTAGCGGTAAGAAAATTACTTGGATACCTGGGCTGGGGAAGAAGGGGACCCCCTCCCAAAGGAGAAAGGGGATGGAGATACAGAATTTAGGGTACCAGGTTCTTTGCCAGATGATGAGATGGTGGTAGAGAAAGGAAAAAAATCTCAACTCTACCTCCTCCGAAGTCGATTTAAGCAATATACATCAGAAGTGAGTATACATACACATCTCCCTCGTGGCATATTCAATCTAGTCTGTAACTTTTCGCAAAATTAATCTAAAGACTGTTTTGACAACCTGACCCACTAGTGTTCAGAAAAGGATCTGTAGCTCCAGCGCCTGCCAGCCTCACACAGCTTTCTCTGGCACCTTAGAGAATCTCAAAGCAGCATCAGGGAGTTATGAGTAGGCAAACACGCCTCATCACAAATGCTCATGTCCTCAGTCAGAGTTGAGCTTTGACTATCCACAGAGCTGACAATTAATTCCTTCTTTTCTGAAGCAACTGAGTGTGAGGCAAGACACACCTCAAAGCCTTTACCACCAAATAATCATTTTGAATTACAATCACACTGTAAAACAGTTCTTCACATGCTGATGTAAGTTTAATAATTAAAGAATCACAATAAAGCTCAAACAGAACAAACAAATAGCTTCCACCATCAGAGTGAAACTTCTTTAACACTTCAGTTAATTAACAACATAAGTGAACTTGGAAATAATCAGGGCCTGGTTACTGTGAGACTGCCATTGTTGCAGTAGCAGCTCCTCCTCTTTTATTTAGCTTAATAGTCCTGTCCACACTGGTTTATTTTCTAAACTGTTCAAATAAATATTTTCAATTCCCTTATAATCAACCTGCTGCTAAATTTCAGAAGACTGAACTAACCAGCATCTCTGATGCTGCGGAAGTCTGAGGTGACTGGAGCTGCGTGGTACCAGGATGGATGTGGCCATGTAGAAAAGTTGAATCCCACTGTTTCTGGTCTGTAGTGTGTTAGTAAAATAGACCACTTTTTAAGATGTTGAGAAGTCTGTGGGATAGCTAATGAGTTTGGATGAGTTACAAACAGTCATGTGGGACAAATGTTGTTACTGGCTCAGGATGGTTAATGTGGCAGTGGAACCAGATGAGGAACGAGAAAGCAAGTGTGGCACAAGCTTGGGTCTCCCGTGGGCCACAGAAGTACAGGGGCAGAGAGTGACACAGTGGATGTTTTTTACGTAACTGATGTCACCTTACCTGTCAGGGAACTTCCACTGGCAAGTGGTTTTTCCACAGTTTATTAAATAATCTGTGTGTTTAGAAAAATGAGACTGAAATGCAGATTACCACTATTTTACTAAGATCTTGGAATGCACTTTTGCTTTTAGGCGAGTGAATTACAGATTTGCTGGGCTCTCTGAAGCAATCTGGCTAATCTGAAACTGAAACCACCTTTGAAATTTCTTGCTGATGCTGACTGAAGGAAGCCTGAGGAGAACAAAAATCACCGCTTGTGGTGATGGCTGTAAAATCAACGCATGAAAATGCTACTTCACATTGGGTAGTGAGCAATAAGCAGTGTTTACTTCATGCAAAATGCATCTTAACCCTGCAGTTGTCAGAAGTACTGTCCATACCTGCACTGAGGTTCTGCCTCTGTTCAACAAGGACTACCAGGTTCATGGGGTCAGCCAGAGAGAAAATAACCTTGTGCTTTGCAGATGAGTGAAGCAGGGAGAGAAAGCCCTACGCTCTGGCTGTTGGCCATGAAGTGCACATCTATTTTTCATCAAGAGTGATTTTGGTAGGAATCAGGGTTCAGAGAAGATGTCTCTCTCCTTTCCTGTTTTGATCTTGAGTGTATGAACTTACCTGGCAAAAGAGTCATGCTCCTGCTTGTATGATCTTGGTCTTGCTGATCCTTTGGGTTTCTAGCTGAGGCCCTCAGGGATGGTGAAGGGTAGATGCACTCCTGCAGAGCCTGGAGGCTAGACATGAAAGGTTTGAACCTTCTCAAGGACCTCCCACTCCCTAACTCAGTCTCTATACTGTTATTGAGGAGAGCAAGTTCCAGTTCCCACCCAAGAAGATACACCATGAGTGACAAGACGCAGGGCCATGAAACTTTGGACTGCACAGAGTTTCTGCATGAGGTAGCAGAAATCCAGAGGCAGATTACCTCATTAGCAGGGCTTGTTCCTATCCTCTGCCATCAAACTCCCTGGGTCCCATGGGGCACACAAAATCTACTTCCAGATCCCAAGGCCTGGGACTGACCTTGTGCAATGTCTGTGAGAATGGACAGGAAATATGTGACACATAAAGGGCCTAAAATAAGGCCTCCTACAGTCAAAAGCTAGTTCTCCAGTCCTGCTATGCCTTTGAGGAGAGGAAACACAGGAAAAAAATTGTGGTTTTTCTGTGCAAAAATTACTGCAAGGTAATGGGTAATTTACAAGGAAGTTGATTAAAATTTCTGTGGTGTATAGCAAGCGTTTAGTAGTCACTGGCTGATTAATTGACAGTGGGCAGTAACTCCCCTTCTAGCTGCCTGTAACTGATCCCAGCCTCTATTACTCTGCATCTAATAAAACTTCTAATAAATTATTCTACATAATTTTCATCAGTCAGAATAATTATTAATAATGTGCAGAAAATAAGTGAAATGGGTGGACATAGATATTCACCATGGGCTGTTGCCACTCAGAGAAACCTAGCAGAATCAATCTGGTGACCAAAATATATATTTTAGAGTAGCAGGAACAACAAACAGCCACTGTCTTAACAGAGCAGATGCCATTAACTAAAAAGCAACATAGAAAGCACTTTTGGCTTTCACTGGCTAAATGTAATCTAACATTTACCCACCGAAAGCCAGAGGCTGATGTGTTTTCACTTCTGGCAAATGTTGGCTGTGGAGGGAAACTAAGGAGTAATGCTCTTCCTTTGAACAGTACTTCCATTAGCAGGAATACTGCTGTTTCTAAGTGGCTTTGCTGCTGAAGCACATGCCACTGTACTTGAGAGTGTTAGATCTTTTAAAGCAACAATGACAACAACTCCTTTTAAGTGAAAAATCTTCTTAAACATCTTAAACAGAAACTTTCAAAAAAGTTTGTGGCATCACTAAATGACAGATCTTTGCCTTTTAAACTTTAGGTTAGGGAAGAAAACCACTTTTTTCCCTTCCTCCGGGCTTATTTATATTCACTTTACAATAAAGCACCCATTCTTCACTTACATGTCAGACTGAAGTAGGGAACCTATTCACTGGTATGTGCTCTTCCAGTTGCTAGTAAGTGGATGGGTTGTTGGGGCTTCATTTTTTGAAAACCCAGCAGAATACCCACCATTTATATTCTTGCCAGCCCTTGATGTTGCTTTCTGGTTTTTCATAGAATAGGTGAAGTTGGAAGGGACCAGAGTGGGTCATCTGATCCAACCTCCCTGCTCAAGCAGGGTCATCCTACAGCGCACGGCACAGGATTGTGTCCAGACAGTTCTTGGATATCTCCAGTGAGGGAGACTCCACACCCTCTCTGGGCAACCTGTTCCAGTGCTCAGTCACCTGCACAGTAAAGAAGTTCCTCCTCACATTCAGGTGGAACTTCCTGTGCATCAGTTTCTGCCCATTGCCTCTTGTCCTGTTGCTTGGCACCACCCAGCAGAGCCTGGAAACATCCTGTTGGCACCCCCCTTCAGATACTGATGGGCATTGACGACGTCACCTCTCAGTCACTTCTTGAGGCTGAACAGGCCCAGCTCCCTCAGCCTTTCCTCATGCAAAAGGAAGGCAGTCCCTCAATCATTTTTGTAGTCCTGTGCTGAACTTGCTCCAGGAGTTCCATGTCTCTCTTGGACTGAGGAGGACAAAAATGAGCACAGTACTCTAGATGCATCCTCACTCCCTCCAGCGGGATCCAGAGGGGCAGGGTCACCTCTTTTTTGGGGCATAAGGTGACCCTTGTGCATCACAGAGCTGAATTAGCAATGCCTGTGCTTCACCTTCTTCATCCTCAGCAAAGGTTTGCTACAACTGCTGAGCCAGGCTTTCCATTATTCTGCACACTGTCTTATACTTCAAACTAAACACAAGAGATATTAAGATCTAACAGATCAATGATAATATTTTGCACAACCCTTGCAAAACCCTTGGGAAAAAAGACAAGTATATGTATTTCTTGGAACATGTGCTCGCATCCCTGGCAAATTTCTACCTTTGAAAATTTCTCCTAAGGCTGTGTTTTGTTACCTGATGTACAATTTGATAAGACTGCATGTGGCTTCTATACAAAGTGCAATATTATCTCCCCTTTATTTTCCATTGTTTTGGTTAAGACTTGACACTCAAGAGACTGTTTTTGTCACTGAACTGGGGAATTAAGCCTTCTTTTCCTGAATAATTCTTGACGAATTATTATCAGGGATTTGTTACTTTTGATCATGTACATATTTTTTGAAAGTATTAGCAGACAAAAATATGAACACACAGTTAAGATACTTTAAGTGTGAAAATGGCAAGTATTATATTTCATGGCAAACATCACATTCTACTCAGGAGAATTAGTGTGTAAATGTGCCCTTTACACAGTTCACAGAAGCCCTTCCTCAGTATAATAAGGTACATATTTATGACAAAAACATGGTAGCAGAAATCCGAGTGATTCTAAGCCAAGGTAAAGGTACTTCTTAGACTGTAAATAGCTGCATTAGAAGATATCTCAGTGTAGTTGCACTTTGATTCAGTTTTTCCTTTGAGAAGAAATCCTATTCATGTTTTAGTGTTTTGATATAGTCAGCCTCATTTGGAGGTATTCAGTGGTTTTTGTATGGGAAACCATCTAACAGGCACTACTCAGCTCTTTATGAATAGAAATTCAATTTCTTAAGTATAATAGAGCTGTTCATTGGGTCTGTCCTTGTGTTGAAATTCAAAATATATGTTCATAAATAAAAAGTGACATTATTCAGTCTCATCCAAAAGGATAGAAACCTAAACATTTCTTTATGAAGGTAAAATGAGGTGACATGTAACAAAAAGGAGAGGCTTTTTTGTAGCATGGTGTAGCTGGATACAACAAACAATGTGGAGTCTATAATATAACAGCTCTAAGAGGTGCGCTACAGACTTTGATGGCAGTCTTCTCTGGAGTATTCTTCGTATGGTGCTGAATATCTGAGCAAGGCTGTCCATCTCAGAGCAGCTAAACAGTATTTCTTGTTCTGAAAAGAGTGAGTGAGACTAAAGAATGATTTGAAAATCTGGCCAGTACCTATTTATGTTTTTAAGTCAGGGTAATTCTGAACTGGCTGCTTGCAAAGGCGGTCTTGGTCAGCCTAAGGAGTTTTTCACTCGCTTCCGAGGAAAATTATTTGCGAGGCAAACAAGAGTTTACCAGTGTACAATAAAAACAATCTTTTTCTTTAAGTCCCTTGGTTTCAGTGAAGGTGAATCTAATTGCAAAACTGGGTTAATTATGAAATTCCTGTGGAGAGAAAGATCCCAAGGATTTTTTTCTGAGGAGAAGGTTCAGTGTTTTGGGTTTAGAAACAGAATCACAGTCACAGAGAACTGAGGGAAATGCCAGTCTGCTTCTTGTTGTCCCCTTTCCCCTGGTGTCTGAGTCTCCCTGTGTCTGTTTTTCTCACAGAAGCCTACAGTGCCACCGTGGAGCTTCTCCTGGGGTCCACAGAGTTGTCAGGGTGTGCCGGACCCCAAGGCTCCCTGCACCAATAACCTGCATCCACGGGACCATCCATCCCTCACACAGCCTCTGTGTGGCAGGATGGATGTATCACCAGGGCATAAGAGTGGGAAAAACTTCCTAAAGCAAGATGGGCTGAGAGAAGGGCTGGTGTCTGCTGGGACACAGAGGAACAGCAGCTGATCATTGCCAGGGCCCATTCAAAGTCACTTTTTGCCTCCCTGTATGGCATACACTGAGGAGGCACAAGGTACATCGAATCATCATAGAATGGTTTGGGTTGGAAAGGACCTTAAATATCTTTTAATTCCAACCCCCTGCCATGGGCAGGGACACCTTGCACTAAACCAGGTTGCTCAAATGCCTTTCCAACCTGGACTTGAACACTGCCAGGCACGAGGAAGCCACAACCTTTCTGGGCAATCTGCTCTGGTGCCTCACCACCCTCATAAGGAAGAATTTCTTTCTAATACCTAGTCTAAATCTGCCTCTTTCAGACTGAGGCCATTTACCCTTGTCCTATCACTACACACCCTTGTAAAAAGATAGTGATACGTGGTTTTTCGAGAAGTATGCTTCTAAGAATTTTGCTCAAACCTCAGCAACCAATAATGTCGCAAACCTGAAGACAGAGCTTCAAGAAGCTTTTTCCGTATTAAAATACACTGCAGAAACTTTAGGTCAGCAGGGTTTAGGCATTTAATTGCCCAGTGGGACCTACACCCTGAACTCCTACTCACTGGGTATGTTGGGTCCTCTGAAGTTCAGAATACAAGTGTTCTTGAGAGCTGACAAGAGTTGTATTCCTGAAAACTTTTGGAAAAAAGACTTTGGCACTTAAGCATAACATTTTTCTCACTAAATTCAATATGATAATTGTTTAATTTGCTATTTTAACTAAAGCATAACATGCTTTTAAAGTTGTATCCATTCTTCTTGTATTTCAAAAGATCAGTTTAGTAAGTAAAAGGGGGACATTTCATTACTCTTTTCTTTCTATACCTCTTTTTAATTATCTTTTTTTCTCTGTTGTCTTGTGACAGAGACCTGGTTTGCTCATTCATTCTGTTCTCACAGTGCAATTTGAGCTGCGTTCAGTGTTATGTTACTTCCTTCCTGCATCAAGAAACCTCTATCATGCCCAATTTACACTCTTTGCTTTCACTACACGTCGTCTCAGCATTCCAGGCTGCAGTTAATGGTGGTTAAATAAGACAGAAATGCCTGAAACCCACTAGTAATCCTGCCTGAAACACAGGAGCTGACAACTTCTCTGCTACTTGTTCTGTACAAGTTCAACTTGCTTGCACTCTTTGCTCAAATGCAAAGGTTGGGTTTTTTTAAATAAAAGAAAAACCCCAAACAATTTATAACCTGGAAAGTATCTCTTCATTTTGTTTAACAATTTGTTAAACTTCTTTGACATATGACCTCAGCATTTCCCCTTCCACTGGCGTAATATTACAATTAAGGTAGACAACTGAGTGAAACTGCCTCAAGGTACAAGCTCGATTTAAAAAAAAAATAAAAAAAATAAAAGGCTAAATCAATATGAAAATAAGTAGTCAAAAATTTAGGGTTGAGTGAGACCTTTCCTCAAAGCTATATTCCAGCCTTTCATGAAACTTGCTAGATTTCAAGTGTGACCTGTTTTGCTAAAAAGTAGGATTTCTGTAAGCAAACTCTGCCGAGGCAGTATGTGTGGCTCTTTACATGCTACTGTACATTTCAAAAACATCTGAATGAAGAACAGATGCTGCCTTGACATTGGACTCCTGTCTTAAGACGGCTCCATGACACAGTACTCCTAAATCTTGAGAAAGCTATGAGATAAATGTAGGAATCACACACAACATTAGTACTTTCCCCAAAAGCAAATGCTGTAATTTGAGAATAAAATCAACCAGATTACTAGGGAGCAGCAAATCCATGCAAGGCAGCCACAGAAAACCTCTCTGCATGACTTCTGCTGTTCACGGCATTATCCACTTAAAATCCTGTTCCTCCTCTGCTCCTGATGGTGAGGTTGGGTTGGCCATCTCCTCCAGTCTCTATTCCCATTGCAGGTGTTGGTTTCTAACAAACTCTTTCCCTACCTCTCCCTGCAGTCTCTGGGACTCACATGGAGGGGTTCCTCTGGCTGCAGTTATGAATGCAGCAGCTGATCAGAAAGCAAGTGAGGGCTCGATAACCTATGGACTGATGGTCCCCAACATGTCTGTTGGGACTACCTAGTCTATGGCATCATCCTAAATAATTTATTTCATCTTTATGAAAGCCCTCCTTTAACTTCTATTCCCTCAGCTTACTGAAGTGCATCACCCATTAGCCAGTGCAAGTGTAAGGTTCCTCCCCTTAAGAGCATGGCTTCAAACCCAGAAATTGCCCTGTGCTGGCTGGAATAGTGTTTGGAGCAAGACTCTGCCACAGCAAATCTGGATTTCAGCTTGCTTGCTGCAAGCTGACCACTCCCAAGGGAGCATACACGGAGATCAGGCAGACAGATAATCAATGCTTGCTTTAGCAGGGTCTTTGGATGCCACAGGGGTGTGGAAAGGAGGATGGGCGTTCTCCTGCAGAGCGTGATGCCGGTGGAAGACTTCAAGGCAGGATCGCTGTAACAGGACTTCCTCCTCTGATCAGAAATAGAGATAAGAGTGAAACGTTAACTAGAGCACCTCTTCTCAGAAGTAAGATTTAATGGCTTCTAAATGATTGTGTATCCATCTAACAGATTTAGCCTGTGGCAGGAAAAAAGGAAAAAGAAAAGGGTTAGGAAATCCAAGACTGATGTCAAAGCTACTATGAAGCAAATCTCAGCAAAATAACTGAGTACAGGTTCATTTTCTTAAAAAACATTCAGGGAAAACAATAGAATTGGAAAGCAATTTATGTTTAACACATTAATAAAATGACTGGAAAACCCACCTATTTTGGGAAGACTGAATAAAGACCAGCACTAGGGCTTCTATTTTTGCTTACCCTTTAGGTATTTTCTCAAGACAGTAGTAAATTACAGATAAGCACAGAGTATGTAATGCCTGATAACAAACAGCACATAGTTCAGGCAAGTGAAACGTGTGCCTTGTCACAATATTGATGTGCTTTATTAAGGAGTGTTCAGACATTGTCTTTGCAACAGTGTAAACATGACCATTAACCAGAGTGAAGAGGAGGGGTACGAACAGACAGATCATCTGCATCACCTGACAAAAGATACACCCTTCCAGCACTGAAAAACATCAGTGGTGTAAACAGAAAAGTTGAGATAAGTGGACAGAAAACAAAGCAAATATGACCAGTGGTGTTTGCTAGCTGTAAGTTTGGATCTCTGCACTTTGGGGTGGTTGGTGACATTGGCATGTGTCCTGTGAGGCGCTTCATTATCATCTGCCTGCAGTCTTCGTGAACTGTATTTATTTTCATTGATTCTCAAATATGAATTCTATCAGGCACCCAAGCTCTAAGAAAGAGAGATGTGAGGCACATGCTAAAGTGGGCTCATGTGTGTTTGCACTGACTCAAATGCAATCCCCTTTTTTTCCCACTTCAATGACAACAGTCAGTGTCTGAACAATCAGTCCCAGATGGGACAGATCCCATGCAAACCATCTTCCTCACCTCAAGCTTTTGACCAGCCCCCACTGAAGATGCTGTGAATGATGGGCTCCTGTGCTGTCTTGTATAGGGTCGGGGCAAAGTGTTTGTTTATGTGCCTCCCAAAACTGGGAGCAGGAAAGAAGGGAGTGCAAATAAATACATATGAACCTTAAAGACATGTGAGCAGTTCTTTCCTCTCTCCTCTCCGAGACCTGCTCAGCGCACAGTGCAGAGCAGTTTCACGTGAGCACGCTTTCAGAGACTGGCCTTCCAGATCCACTCTGAGCAAATGGAGAACAACTGGTACCACTTAGAACAATATTATTAGCTCAAGAGCTCGTACCACAAGATTGTAGCTCACATGCTGCAGAAAACCAAAGGCCAAACCTGCCAGGAGGTGCTTATCTCACACTGTCCCGTCAGCTCAACCCTCCCCCCTCTTTCAGTTTCTCAGAGGCTTCAAATAATGAGTCTGTCATTGGTGCAGGTTAGTGAGCACAGTTCCCCTTCTCCTCTTGCCATTAGGGTCTTTCATGTCTTATTATCGAGGTGTCTAATCTTCCTGCCCTTTGTTGAGCATTGCAAGCCTTGTTGCAGCTGTTCTGTATGAGTTTAATGTAACTCACTAGATAGATGTGTGGATGAGACTCTCCAAATGCTTGTGTTCTGTTTAGATGTTATCAGGAAAACATAGCAGCCTTGACCTTTCACATAACTCAGCAAGCCCTGTCCCCCAGCCACATAAATTTCATGCCTGCTCATCAGCTGCTGTTACGCAGAAGAGCATTTTATCTCCCTTACTTTTGACATCTTCATTTGGTTGCAGGGCTTACCTAGAAGCTCTTCTTTGTATATTTTCACCCCCAGCTTTTGCCTGCTGGCAGGTATTACACAACAAAGTGCTGTCTGGACACTTTCATTTGTAGAACATGAGCTAATTAGCACTTTTAATGGGTTTAATGGATTGCACCAGAGTCTTATAGAAACAATGCTTCTTATCTAGCTAGCAATAATTGGGAACACAAATGAGTAGATCTCATTCTTCCTTGTAATTGCATTAAATCAATGCAAAGCTCTCAGCTGGAGCAGTACCAATGTGAATCCATCTATGAAAGCTGCTACACCTTCCACTTTATTTTGTCTCTGTGTCCGTATATGTTCATACTTGTTTCAGTGAGACTACCTACATGTGCTGTTTCCACTAGTGTGCAGTTCCCATTACATTTTGGTACCATTTACTGTTTGTAATGAGATCCTAAGAGATGACACAGCTTTATGATGAAGAGCTACCTTCTATTTCTTAATCCCTTGTTATGCAGCGTTACATGTATTAGATGGTTTACATATTAGATGTTAATTAAAGGGGAGCAGATGGAATCTGTCAGCATCAGAAAGGCTGCGTGTTCAAGTCTGTGAGCCAGCAGAAGCAATCCACTGGTTTGTCAGGAAGCAGCCCACTGAATAAAACTGTCGTGTGTGAACGGACAATCAGAACTGCAATTTCTTTGACATTTAACTGCAGTGTGATGGATTAATAATAAAGCAATTATAAAGTGGTTAAGGAAAACAGGCTTGCTGAGCAGCAGCTGCTGCTTATGTAAGTATATCCTCGATGGCAAAATAGCTTTGATGCCAAACATGAGGTGTTGTGCAAAAACGCAGCACTTTTGCTTTTATTCACTACTCTTCTCCCACCTTCCTGAGAACAGATTTATTTCTGTATAGTAAAAAAACATCTGTGCGTTTTTTTTCTACTGCTGGTGCTTCAAAATTTCTCTGTGTCTCTCACAGGAAAATGAACCCCTCAATTTCCCAAGTGTGGGGAGTAAATTGAAGGGTGGGCTCTGAAATTGCTAGTATATACAACAGCTTCTGGTGGGAAGACGGCAAGTGGCTATGCTTCCAGGCTCAGCCTTTTGGTCACTGAGTCCCATCTTTACTCAGAAATGTCCTCAAGCATGGAAGCAGAGAATCTGGTCCCTGTGGTGGTGATTGTCACTGGCCAGTGAGCCGCAATATTATTTATTTTCTCTCTTTGAGTCTTTTCTCAGTGGTGTATGTGATGATACAGCTGCAAGAGGGATGCTCAGTGACAGTTGTGGTGGTACATGTAGTGAAACAACGTTTGGCCCCTTAAAAATTAGATTACGAATCAACTTTTTTTACAGAAAGTCTGAAGTAGTCTTCAGAGAATTCTGCGTGGAGATGAGCTGAGGGAAGATCAGAAGCAAATGGAAATAAAGACTGGGTAGGGTTATGGGAGAGAAGGAAAGCAGAAGTAGAGGCAACTGGAATGGATATTTATGAATATTTATGGGTATTTATCAAGCTCCCAGTTTTGACTTTCAATATGTCCTAGTGCTGTTTCTTCCCCCAGATGTGGAATCTTGGTTCACCTAAACCATATTTTTATATCAGCTTAGGACCTGACAGAGAGACATAAAGTGAATCTGCAATGTGAGAGAATGAAAGGAAGGAAAGGGAAAAGGAGGCTGTCAAATGGGGGATATGGCATGCTTGTGTGCAGAGCCCCTTGGTGGTTTCCAGTTTTTCACATCCTCATGCAAAGCAGCAGTCTTCTGACAGTGGGATGCAGCTGCGGGACTGAGTGTGGCCCTGTGTTTGTAGAATGCCTGGGGGGAACGAGGCGAGCTCTCAGCTGCCACGACACTCGAGTTCATGACCAGGCTTCACCTCTCCAAAATAAAAAGGTGCAGAAACAGCATCACAGCTGGTCAGTAGAGACTGACAGGCATGCCCACTAAATGTGTTTATGTTGGTAGGACTCATATCTGGAAAGCAATTGTCTCAGCTGAAGTAGAGATAATTAGTTATGAAATAAATGAAAAGACATTTTCTGTGATCTGATGACATCACAGAATTGCAATATTCTACACTGTGTGAAATGCCTTTTTGTGCTAAAAGGAAGGACCAGATCTTGAGTCTTTTGGAAAATCCTTTTAAAAAAAGACTGTACCTTCTCAGGGCTGAGTGAGCAAGGTGGCTCGTAAGCAGCTTTCAAGGCCACATGTTATATATGTGTATACATAGGTACAATGCACCTGTTTCACATTATGGTGGTGGCCAGGCTTCCCAACCCATTAAACCAGGCACTGGCAAACAGAACACGTCCCTGGTTCTGAGTGAACTGGGGGGAAAAATCAGTGTGGAATTTGGTGCTGTATCAGATGCCTGGGATAAATCAAAGTTATACTATCAGAAAAAATAGTTGCATTTCTTGACCAGATTAATGTAACATTAGTGCTTTTTCTGCTTAAGAAGACCAACATTCCAGAAAACATGCTGATTGCCTTTAACCATATTTTTGTAGCTTGTATTGTCTTAGTCTTGGTCATCTTGAAAATAATTATTTCTTGGTAGTCTTGAGTAGACTTTCATTATTTTGCTCAGGATTGGCACCAGGTAACTGGCACAAATATCGCTTGATAAACTCCTTTAGTCACTTCTCTTCCTTTAAAAAAATGGAAAGTTAGTTTTCTACCCTTTGTTATCTTCTTAGTGTATTACTGTGTGGCTAAAAACAAACTCTGATCTGAAGGGCTCCTTAGCTTACTCTTCATGATTTCGGATGCAAGTTTGAACCTGTTGGTTTTGAAAATAAGTAATTTTAACAACTGTTCTCATAGTGTTCTTTTTTTGTCAAAAAATTAGCTTTCTCTTTGATTTATAACTACTATAAAATCATCTGTTTTAAAGGTGGCACAGCAGTCTCTCCTAAATCTCTTAATTTTTACTGAATCTCATTTGCAATTATAACATCCGTTTCCATATTAACCTGATGCCTGACATGGAAATATCTATTGTGTATGGTTTTTTAATGCCTTATATTTAGTTTTAATTAAGTGGCTACTGATATTTTAGATATTCCTTTAATTTCTCTGAACGAAAACTGTATAGTTTTTTTTTTTTTATAGCTGAAAGCTTTCCTTTTCTTCCCTCCTTATAATGACTGTATTTAAAAAAATATACATCAAATGTTCATATGTCTTTTGTAACCGGGAAAATATTTTCTAAGCAATTATTTCTTTCACATCTGAGGACTTTAATCTATCGGTCACCCATTCCTCAAACAACTCATACTTAAAAGTGATTTTGACTTTTGTTAGGAAGTGCTAAAAGCTTTTTGAAGATTCAAGTTTCAGGCATGCCAGTCTCTGCCGTAGTCTGTTGCCACTACATAGAAGAACATTAGATCACAATATTCTTACTGTACCAAATGTGTTTTCTTTATTTTTGAGTCAGTGATTTTTGGCCATCAGACAGAGGTCAAATACTGAATTAAGATGTAAGGGATAGTGTGGCAAGAAAACCACTTCCATCTTTCATGTAATCACTTAAAACCTTAAACCATAAAGTGCCCTGCATTTATGATGTCATTGTAAGAGGCTGAAATGTCCTCTTGCAGTACACCCTTCCACCAGTTCTAACAGACAAAATTAATTTTTCTCTCAATTTCAACATTCAGGATGCAATCTGTATCAGGATGCTACCAGTATCCATTACCTTTCTTCTGTGAGCAAATCCAGTTCACAGAGGGATTTTATGTCAAGTGCCCTTTAAGTTTCAGTGAGGTGCATGAGTGAGACACAGTAAAGCTGGATCCGATACTGGGCAGATGAAGAACAGGAGAAGCTTGCTGAGCATGAGAGGGCTGTCTGAGGAGGGTCTGTCCATCTACTGACTGCATGGTCACAGTTCTAAACCACATGGGCTGAAGTTGGTGGAAGTTGTTCCATTGACTTGATCTCAGAACACGGACCCAGAGCTGTTGCTGAGGACGTGACACTGGCTAGAATTTTCTCGTGGAAATATTTTACCTTAATTTCTTAGCAAGAGTTCCACATTAATTTTCATGTGCCGCACAGCTACATTAGAAAAATGTATTTTCCTCCTGAGATTAACGTATAATGACATCTATCCAAAGAATGCTTAAGTATTCACACTTCAGAGAAACTGACCTTTAAGCCACACTTAGTGAAAGTAAGCTAAAATCAGTATTGCGTTCTTGTTACCAAGGACACTTATAATAATCTTCTTAATTGTCCTTGACAATCTTATCATTAAAGATCTTGGCATTAATTAACTATATAATGTCTCTTGGTTGATAAAATCAGCCTTGCTGTCACAATAGGCATTGTACTTCCAGGCATTCTTTGCAGGACTGTATCTATAGCAGGGGTCATTCATGCCACTAATGTTGCCTGGATGGCACACAAACATTTGGAGCACTTAATTGTCTGAGAAGTGAGCTGAATGAAGGCAGTGGTGTCGCTGTAAAATATGTTCCAACTCAGTGTTTCTTAAGGGAGCTTTTATGCCAAGATTAGTATCAGTGTTTAATTGACAGCCTCTTCACTTAGTTAATTACTTGGGCTATTGTAGCAGAAAGAGAGAAATGGACAAAGGCATTTGTGATATGAATCACTATCAATACAGAAACAAATATGTGAGTCCTGTGAAGACCTACAGGAAAAATATTGAGTCTCATCTTTCTCCTGCTGGAGTATGATCTTCTTTCAGCTTTTTCAAAGGAAAACCTGAATTACCACAATGGTGGTTCAAAGGTCGCCGGGTTCAATGCTTTTATAATTTTCAGATGGCTGTTAGGAAATGTTGCAAGTTGAAGGCTGAAAGTTCAACCTGTGGGCTCTATATCAAAACACAATCAGACAGAAATTGCATGTAATTCCATATCTGCTCACACATCACAAAAATTCTTGCTTTGTTTTTTAGTATAAGTTTTTCAAGAAATGGGCAGCCTAGAGTTTCAAGTGTGGTCTGTAAATCTCTCACACATTAATGCACTGGCTGTGGTTATGTTTAAAATGCGAGTGTGCACAAGGTCTTTCAAATGCAAACGTGGGAATACAGCAGTCTTGTTGAGAATGCTTTCCAGAAGGCACAGTCAGTCAACTCAGTGTCTCAGCCTGGCCTCTCGGGTGCGCACACAGTACCCACCTCCAGCTGTGCCACCAGCAGGCACCAGCCAACAGCACACAGCTGCTGAAGGAAAGCAGTTTCTATCATGGTCCTGTGTTAATTTTGCTGGGAACAGCAAATTTATTCTTCTGTCCAAATTTATCATCCTGCCCATAAGCAGAGGGAGACAACAAACTTTTCAGTTTTGGCAGTAGGATCTTGGAGGGCTGTGTGACTTCCTACCAATGGCCATGGCAGAAATCTTAGTAACCGCCAGTGAAAAAATCCCTGTCCTCCCCTCTAAGCAGAGCTATAGGAAGCAAGAAGCAAGACTAGAAATACTCCTTATGCAGCAGGATGACAGTGTCAGGTTGTTTTTTTTTTTTTTGTTCTGTGGTGTTTCATAACCCATTTACTGCCCAGTTGTTGTCTATCAGCACGAAACCCCACAGAACTTAAGCAGTGAAGTGGGAAGGACTATGAAACCTCTTCCATTTGCTAGTGCCACTGTCCCTCCACAGTGAAGAGGCAGGGCATGATGAAACTGAGCGTGAACTCCAAAATCACTACCCTCAAAAGACTGGGGATCTAGGGCAGGTCCTCCAAAGTAAAAAAGATTTTTAGTCAAGACATTTAGCACTAGCAATCCTCTAATTCAGACCAAAACAAATGATCACTAGCAATTTTAGAAGACCTTGGCATGAATACCACTGCTGTGAGCAACAACTCAGCCACATTAAGTCTTCTATTTCCAAACACAGACCCATCAGCTCGACATATCACTTTATAACAGGCGTTTCTGGGGTGCAATTTCACTACCAACTAACACTGTGAGCCACTGATAAAGAAAGAGTGCCGCTCTCCTCCCCTCTGGTCCAGGTTACGTGTCCTCTTCCAGGTTCCTGGTACCCAGCTGCTGCATAGCCAGGCTGAGCCACCTCCACTGGCTGCTCTGGCTGAAAGAAGAGAAGAAGAGAAAAGCACTCGATGGATGAAGTGTCCTTCTAGGGGAGAGCCAGCATCTAGACTGGCCTCGGTATATCATGAATCCATGTATTTGTGATGTACGTGATGTGTCTGAAGGCAGCCAGCAGTTCACACAATGGTTCAATTAGAAGAATTGTTAATTTTAGTGGAGATCTTCTGACTAAATCTGCCAGTCAGACTGTATCTGTCTTTTAGCACTTTTCCCATCAAGCTTCCTTAGACACAGCTTTTAATATGGAAATTATACTGCTTATGAAAAGGAGCAGACCTCTATTGCATTCTGTCTCCCTTGGTGATCCTTCCAGAAAGTCATACTCCACTAAGGAAACTGGTAGCAGGTGCTAGGCAAAGGGAGACTAATCCCCATTACTGCTGCCATTGGGTCTGAGCTGGATGCAGAGATCTGCAGGTGTGTCCTGTGAATCTCTGAAATGCTCATGCCCCATAAACAATCAGGGCATACAATTTTTCCATACAAAGCCCTCATTTTCTTTTTCCTTCTCTGATGGACTAAATCAGATTCCCATGTTCAAGTAAATTTTTTCTTATATGACTCTGCCTTTACTTCACACCTTTCTTTTTTTTTTCCTTGTGATTGTCTTTCACCTTTTGCTAGCCATTTTGCAGAACAGATTTCACACAACCTTGCATATTCTAAGGCAAAGATAAAAGAATTGCCAGAGTTTGGATTCTTGAGCACTTTCTTCCAGACTACCAGGGGAGGGCTGAAGTTAATGCAAGAGTTTACTCTCTCATTACCATTTTCCATAAGGGAAATACGAATGCTAATGACTGTGTTGGGGAAAGCCCACAGCTGAACAGATGGGAAGACACAAGTGCCAGTGAAATTTAACAGTAGAGTAAAAAGATCACTCCAAAGCTTCTGCATTTGGATCTGAGCAAGGTCTGAACAGAGGTTCCGAAGGCCACTGATGCTTGAACTCTGACTTACTGTAAACTAAAATATGTCTTCCAGTTCATTCAGGGGCAGGGCTATATTTCATGGCTTTGGATACAGCTCACAAGCTTCCACCACCATCACCCTCAGCCCCTGCCAGATTTATAACGGAGGCCAGCTTCCTGTTATTTCAGGTCACTGTCATTTCATCTGCCTTTAGACACTGTGTTTTCATAACTTTGAGGAATGAATGCCACATTCAGTATCTCAACAGCTAGGTTTTCACCCTGACTGCTCATTTCAGCAGTCATCATATGTATCATAAAAGTGTATCAAACAGATGGGGTTTGGTGCATGGGCTAAAATCAAAGACTGGGCCTGTAAAGATGTGCCTTT
The DNA here is from genome assembly GCA_013397865.1 of Struthidea cinerea. Lineage (NCBI taxonomy): Eukaryota > Metazoa > Chordata > Aves > Passeriformes > Corcoracidae > Struthidea > Struthidea cinerea. The sequence goes on along the minus strand of VZTI01003033.1, from coordinate 167,931 downwards.
AAATGACCTGTAGGAGTAAGAACACCTTGTTCTGCATCATGTTCATCCAGGTGGTTTGTGATATTGTAGTATAAAAACCAACCCTTTTCGTGACTTTCCTCGTACTATTGTTTTTACTCAGTGACTCCAAAATTAGCAAAGTATTTTGAAATTACATGCACCCAGGGAAGATATAAACCCTGAAAGAATGAGTTGGAGATAACAATAAGCTGGTTTCTGGGGCTCGTGTTCAGACAAACAAGTCACAATGAGGTCCAATTCTTGGCTGCTTGTCCCTGTAGAGACAACACTGGTAGGGCAGAGTGGTGATTTCTGTCCAAAAACTTGACTTGGCAGCTAGCTGCAGCTGGGCATTGCTCTCCTTGATGCCCACTGACACAGGGAAACCCTTGCATGAAACTATCTCATCGCTCTGTGAGTCAAACTATCCTAGGCCTTCTGCTTGTTCTCACTGTTGAAGTAAATGAAGTGAAGCTCTAGAAAGAAAAGAACTTGTGACTCACACAGAAAAGGTGACAGAATGATAAGTAGGGCACACTTGACTGCTGCTTTCACGAAAAATCTTTCCTTTACTTAGTTCTGCTACAAGCAGTAGCTCTTCCTATGTCTTTTTTTCTAGTTCTCCATACTCCATCTTGCAGAACTTCTGCTGTTATTTTCTCTGGCAGATTACTAGAACCTTGAAGCAACCAAAAAAATTAATACAGGGGAAAGACTAGAATGGAAAAAATAAACTGTATGGAAAAGTGCATCTGTTAGTCTCTGGAACATTCTTCACAGGCAGACTCTGCAACTGGTGTATTTCAAACAGAACCAGTCACTGGTCAAGAACAAAAATGGCTGGAAGAAGATAGATAACTTTAAGACATATTGTTTTCATCTTGTCTAGCCCTGCTTGTAGGCTGTGCCACCTGAGGCAGTTGCAATGGCAGTTACCACTGCACTGCTTCCACTTGGATCTCAGAGTTAGTTTCCCATAAAAGTAGTCACTTGGAACTTGTATTTTTTGCTTGCTGGCCGTCATTTTAAATAAAACAACGCTGATATGTTCTTAGAAAATTTATTCTGAACCCATAAAACCTAGACTTTTTATGTATAAATTGTTTAATATGATCAAATCTCCAAAAGAGTACTGGGATTATCTTCTCCGTATTATTAAAATGCCCTTCCATAAAATGCTGAAGGCATTAGTTTAAATTATCAATCATTACCAGGTAAAACATACATAACATCCTTATTTTAGTTTTGGATTTTGTGTGTCATAATATTGAACAGTTTGATGCATGACAGCTCTTTGGGTAGTGACTGCTGCAAGATGAGACCTGGCTACAACAATAAATGTTAAAAAATATTTTGGATTAAGAAGTTAAACAATAATTTATCATTAGTACATTGAAAGTCACAGCAGGTACCCACAAGGCCCTATATGCTGTGTCCTATGAAAAGCAGTATCAGTGTAAGCACCAACATAAAGTGGCACCAATATAAAGTGACACAGATCAGGGAGCAGGAGGGCAGAAAGTGGTTAAAAGTGCAGTTTTCATTCAATTGACTTCTGGCAGCTGAATGGTATGACTGCTCCTCTGTGTGAGAGATCTCCTGACGCCCAGTGCACATCCTCAGTCCACGGTGGGTGCCCATCTGCAGTACAAATAAATGGTCTGCTGTGCAGAGAGCCACAGTGCAGGGTGTGCTAGTCAAGGGGAAGACTTTTCCAAAAGTGCAAAGGACAGAGCTTTCGGGTCACCCTGATGCTTTCAAAAGTCTTCAGAGTCCTGGAGTGTAGGTGTGTCTGCAAGGTCTTTTGCCTGCTCCTTTGCCTTTGCAACAAGCTAAGCTGTTGCAGGCCGGAAGTTGGGATACCATTTAACTATGTCAACATGCTGTTGAGCATGGTCTAATAAGCTCTGTTGAGAGGTAGCATCTGTTGCCTCAGTCTCAGCTTAGCACTAGCAGGGATATGTCTGCTGACTTTTATCTGGCTGGCTTGGTCTCTGAGATTAATTATTCTCAATGTCTGATAGTTTACACCATGAAGGAGGATTTTTTCCAGCACAAATCAACATTGTTAATTCTTTTCTAAGATGTAAGGTTGTCTCTCTCATTTTTAGGAAAATAAAGAAGTAATTTAGAAAACTCTTATAATGGGAAAAAGCTTTCCATTCAATCCAATGCTCTGCAGAACCTACAGACATCCCCATTTATCCCATGATACTCTCTGTAAAGATAGAAAGTGCTCAGGCCTCAAACCTAGCAGCTTCAAACAGAATCAATATAAATTAGCAGAGACCATTCACTATCTTCTGAAGAGTGAACATTTGCAAAGGATTGCTGTAAGTGAATGTCGTCTACTCCAAGGCAAGCTGAAAGCTTGAACAATTGCCAAAGATGAGCCAAGCCAAGGGACATGACTTGGCTCCCCCTGCCAGTCTTGACAGGGCCAAGGGAACTTGCTGCACACATATGGCAAAGCATATAAATTAAATGGGTTTTGACAGTGGCCACCAGAAAGCAGTGTCAGCATCCTGTCACTTAGCTCTGCTCTAGCCCTGTCTCACAGGCTGCAGTGAGCAGCTCAGGGTCAAGGGCACAAAGAGCAGGATTACGCCTGAATCCACACGTGCATGCTGCAGGTCATGAGTCCCCTTTGGTATGGCAAGGAATAAGAATGGAAAAAGCCTTCAGTTCTCAGTCCAGGCTTTTATTTTGCCAGCTACTGGCATCTAACCATGGAAGAAAACACCGTGGCTTTTTTCACTTGTTTTGTTTCCAGTGCAATTTTTTTGCAGTTTCCAGTGCAATGGAGAGTGTGTGAGGGCAAGAAAAATGAGGTACCAGCATTGGCCTTTGTGAAAAAGTAGTCACCAGCAGCACTGTTTAGCATTTCACACCACAAATCTGTTTGAATCGGATACAAGCCTAAATCCCATGGAACAGGAGTCATGATCTTCCTGGGATTAGTGAGCATACTCTGTTAATATATATCCTAACTTTTGGAATCTGTAGCTTTAATGATATTTATACAAAAAGAAAAAAGAGAAATATAAATGGCACTGCTAATTCAAAATTAATGGCAGCTGAATGTATTGTAATTTATCTCTAAATTATGGCTAAGCATAAGATTTACAGTGCCAAAAATGCAGAGAGATTTTCCAGATATTTCCCACCAATGAGAAAAATGCCTGTAATGCCTGATGGTGGAGCTGGCTTACACCAGTCCAGCACCCACAGCCCTGCTCAGGTTGGGAGGCATGGGCTGGAGACAAAGGTTTATGACACACCAGTCAATATATAGATCAGAATACACTTTCACTGCTGAATCACCTGCTACTTCTCCACAGTTTTTAGCTCATATTTCTTGATAAATAGATAGGTGAGGGATTAACATGTGAAATAAAGCGATGCTATTTACTTCTGTGCGTAAAAGATAAATGAGTGAAATGGCAAAGCATTGCACAAACATTTTAATGCCAGTTCTATCAGACAATGTTGATAACTCTGTATAATGCAAAACCAACACGTACTATAACACAGATGTAAGAAGAACAGACCTGTTATACACACAAAGAATAAAACTGACAGTAAGAGAAAGTCTTTGCAACGGTGAACTTCCAGGCTAACTGGAAGGCTAGGATCCATACTCATATAGGCACGTGGGCAGCTGAGTCATGCACAGTTTGAGAGGGATATCCTAAAAAGGGCAGTCAGTCTGCTGCGGGCTGGGCTAAACCTGGGACAAGTCTGTCGGCTGAAAGAGCTGAGCAATTTTTACTGAAGAAGAAAGCTATGGCAAGTGATCCAGATTTGAAAAATGACAGCAAGAACTAGTGTTCAGAAGATCTCACTGCATCATTTCATCAGCTCTTTTGTTAAAGCCTGATACCTTCTTTACACCCACCTACCTTTTTCACCGAACCTGATGACTTTATCTGTTGCCCTAAAGTCTCACTAATTTTCAGGAGACTTTGTTTCTTTAGACAAGAAATTTGGAAAATTTTGAAAAAACATATTTGATCGTCCTAGATCATGTTAGTGTTTGATCTGAAGCTGAGTGTTCAACCATCTCACGTGAAACACAACTGTCTAAATCAAGAGACACATCTCACCCTGAGTGGTTGTATAAAATAGATCAGATGAATCACCCTCTGGAGAAAGGAGTACAGAATGCCTACAGAGGCTAAATAATTAGGGCTTATGACTTTTAAAGTTAATGAGATGAACCCTGCGCTGGAGAACTGTAGTTTGCAGTGTACTGTGTAAAAGGACGTGCATTGAAGGCTGTGTACAAAACAGAGTATTTTAAATGCCCCTTCATCATCCCATCAGAATCAGCTGAAAATCCTGCTGGGATGGGGTTGAAGCAGCACATGGGGAGGTACTTCAAGGCTATGCCACAATGTGTATGCACAATAAAGCAGAGTTAGGATTGTTCAGGCAATTTTATGTTTTAATTGATAACATGAAGTCATTGGCTTACCTTGGATTTCCCCCAGTACAGCTCAGACTGTAGAAGAACTTAAATTATCTTTTAATGAGCTCCATCTTAGCTGGTGACCCATGGAATGGTTTGCAAGGTGTTACTAACATGCTCAGCAAAGCTGCTATTTCCACCAACTTTTCATGAAGGCACTGTAAAAGAAAAGGTCACCTCAGAGGAACAATTCACTTACAAAACACTTTCTCAAACAATTAATCTACAAAATACATTTTTCTTTTTGCAAGATTTTGCACACTGAATCATGTAATTAAAAAAAACTGTCTGTGGTTTCCCTCTTCCCATCTTTCAGTTCCAGGTAGAAAGCTCTCCCTAAATTGCTGGTGAAGTTGTCCCCAGATGTCCCATTTCCTTCACAGGTGATAATGTTCTTCTGGAAGTGACAAGTAGCCTCAGCTGTCAAAACATTGTGAGGATTGAATGTACAGATGAAGAGTTACTCCATGTGATGAAACTCCGATCAGTAGTCCAAATACAGGATTACTTCTTGCCCCTTTGTTTTGAGACCTGATTCACGTATCACCACACGGCCTTAAGAACTAGTGGGATTTTCCCCTCAGGGGCGTCAGTTTGGTACATCAATTGCAGGATTGACAGTTTTGTAGGCTTAAAGCGGTGGTGAAGCCTGAAAGAGTCAGTGGTAGCGTAGCTGCATGATAAAGATCCACAAACTTTAAGGCATTGCACAGAAAAACCAGTCTGTAATTAAGTTTTCATTGCCAGATAAAAAGGAAAGGAGAACCCAAAATCTGGCATTTCCCTCTTGAAGGTTCCTTGTGTGAGCTTCTGACTTCTCTGTCTTCTCTAACTTACAGCATGAAGAGGAAATTACTTTTGGGGAATTCTTAGAAATATTCTTAGAAATTCTTAGAAATATTTACAAATACTACATAAGTCTGTTCATCTTGGAGATTTTTTTTTTGATATGCAACACTATGATATTCACCATATTTGTAATAAAAAAATATTGGAGGATAGTGTGTTTAGAAAATTAGTGTAAAGGTAGACTGTGTAGCACATAAAGCAGACACAATTTTTTTTCCTCTACGATCCCAATTCTTAACAAAACCTTAAGGCTCTATGGTCAAGGAAAATAGTGACCCAGGAGTGTATCAAAAGTTCTTCTGCCTCTTTTTTTCATGGAAAAAATAAGAAATACGCCCACTGGGGTCTCAGCCCTGGGAGCTTTTTGCTACCCAGAACTGAGCATTTTGCGATGGCCAATCTATTTTAAATAAATTACAATTATGTAGCACCAAAGTTTTGATACAGAAACATTTTTTTAGGTAAAACGGCACTTTGATAACAATTTCTGTGTGAAAGAAGGGCGCCCAAACATCACAGTATGCACATATGTGTACTCTCTCCTAATAAAAAGATTAATTCTCAGGCATTAGCCAGCATGGCCTGAGAGCAGCTGGCTCTGCGACACCAGCTACCTGCTGCCATCCCTGGATTGTCCTCACAGGTAGCAATCAATCCTTTGCAGTCCTTGAGGGCAAAATGGGAATCCGGGCCGTGGCGGAGGACACAAGGATGGAAGGGGAGGCCCTGCTGCTGCGCAGGGATGCTCAGTGCCAAGAGCCGTGTGGGATGTGCGTTAGAGGACGAGAGGAGTGTCCTTCTGCAGGGAGAGATGGAGCGAGCAGGGCAGCTGGGAGGTGGCAGGGCTCTGAGTGGGGGGAGATGAAAGGAGGAGAAACTGAACACAAGTATGCACGCCTCCAGGTCTCCAAAGGCTAAAGCTGTTAAACTTTGGAACCACACTAGCTCCAGGAAATAGCTGAAGTTCACATCCTATTCTCACAGTCTGCATTTAGCTGCACATTTACTCTTAAGTTTATTTTTAATTTTATGGCTGGTTCACATGCCACTCGTTGGCCTATGCTCCTGGCCCTGCCATATTACTTGAGAGTTTCAAAGAATACTTTTCTTTTTCTTTCTGGTAGTACAATGCTAAATGACATTCATAAACTTGCACATTCTCCAACTTTCCTTAATTGTTTATGGCAATTTTTTTCACATTTCTATAGTAACTTTTATTTCAGGAATACACAAGAAGACAATGTAAGGAAGGTGGTTAAGAAGATAATTAAGGTTATTAAATTATAATAACTCAGAAATATGTTGCTTTATCAACAGGATTAAGTGCTTTAAATCATAATGAATCCAGGAACCGAGGAAATAAACTCTTGACTAAGTCCCAGCACTTCCTAAAACTGGGAACCTCAGTTGGCACATCTGAATCCTGCACAGAGTGGGATCTGGTCTGAGGAGGCCAGCACTGATTCTTTATCATCTCCCCCTGTAGGGGCAGAGGGAGGAAGAGGTGGGGAAGAATGTATCCAAGATCTCCAGCCCCTTAGCACTGCAGTGCAGAAGAAGGATGAGGAGCAAAGGGAATCCCATCATGGGAGGTTGCCTTAGGTTTTCCTGACCCATTATGGGACTAGAGGAGAAAATCCATCATCCAAGGGAACATCTGTAGCAGATGGATTTTCCCCACAAACACCAGAAGAATCTGAAAACCCACAGTAGCTGCAATGATGGCAGTTTTGTCAATAATATTCATCTTGGCTGAGGTCAGGAACACACTTCTCTGAATGTGGAACATTCACAGGGACTTAGTCATATAAACCCAGACAGCAAAGCCAGCCGCAGAACGGAAGATTTTACTGTGTATCAGGGTTGGAGCTATGGTGAACTCATAGCACACTGGAAAGAAAATGTCCTTAGAGCATCTCAGATAGTACTCACATACTGCTCAAAGCCTTCACACAGTTGTCAGAGGCTTTTTCTTTTAAACTAGGCTTTGTTTGCAGTACCACTTTTAAATTGTTTAGTCCCATTTCCATTGTGCAGAAAATTTTATGACAGTTGGATGGGGTTTTAGAGGCACTTTTCAAAGAAATGTCCTTGTTCAACTCCTTAAAGAATCCCATATTACCTGTATAGGAAACTCATGCATTCACCTCTGCTGTTAGTGTTAACACCTCTCACCAAACTCCTGCAAACTGTGCCCTTGTTCGTGTGAAATCAGCAGTGACAATTTCTGCTGGATTTTATTAAGTTCCTAAGTACGTGGTAGAAACCTGGCAGACACTGGGAAAAAACGAAGGTTTAACTGGCACCACAATGGTGTTAAAATGGGGATTAGTATTAGCATGTGCTTTGAATTCAGAGTAATAGAAGTAAAACCAGACGCGTTTTGTTTGGCATCTAATTCATGTCCCAGTGAAACTGGCATACCACCATTTGATCAGGCGCGAAGCCATCCCAACAGATGGTCCCCAGCAGCAGCAGCCAAAAGACCATGTATGAACATCAAATGTGTTTGAGAAGGGCAGGACTCCAGGCTGCCAATGTCAAAATTGTTTTCCATTCCCAGCTTCCGTGCTGATGGCTAGTGGTGCTACGCAGTCCCTCTGCTGTACTGGGGACAAAACCAGCATCATGGGGAGGATTTGTGGTCAGGAGCATTGTCAGACCTTTTGTGCCCACCTTCATCTGGCCTCTTGCAGCAAGCCCTCATCGTGTCAGTTTAAAAATGCTCCTGGATACACCATTTGTGTTTAAATAAAAAAATGGAGAAAGAGCAGGCTTCTGCTGCATGATACTCTCACCGCCTGTGTAAGCCTAAGGGCACCAAGACTGCTCACAGAATTCATGCGCCTGGGAGACAGCGACACATTTCTTTCAGGGCCAAACGGAACTAGCACAGACAAGCAATTTCTGTGCCAGTGCCGGCCACTACACATTGTAAGGAGAGATTTTTTTCAGTTCACAATTAGATGGCTGCTGAGAAAATCTGCCGCTCATGTTCCTGGGCTGTAGGTTGTGAGTTTGGTTTGCAGAGGTTTAGTTAATCCACTGTGGATCTGAATGAGCCCCAGCTCTTCTCTGTCCCGGTCATCACATCTTTATGTACAGCAGTGCCATTCAGGCCCTGTTGAGCCCTCTGCTTTCCCGTGTTGTACCTGTGCAGGGATGTGCCTTCGTTACCAAGAAAGACTGGAGCACTGAGATTACAGCCAAAAGATCTGCTTTTCCCTCCCTTTGTTAATCTTACTCCAAAACAGAAGGTGCCAGGCCAAACACTCTCCCTCCATCACATGGTAGGAGAAAGGAGGAGGCAAGTGAGTCTAAAACCTGGGAAGAATGCCTGTAACACCAGTTGAGCATGCTGCTCCCTGTGCCCACGAGTGCCCAGCCCCGTCTGGGCACAGCCAGGGGCACAGAGCAAGAGCGGTGGCAGGAGCTGCCTCCATCCAGCTCCTTGTGGTCACATCTCTTGCTGGTGCTCTGTGCAAAGACAGGAGCACCCTGAGGCCACCGGGCTCCAAGGCTTGATCCCCACACCACACAGCACACAAGGGGTCACTGGCTGTGAAGAGAGTTTTTCACCTCTTCTGCTTCATCTTCTACATGGTTTTCCACCCTATGGGAGACTTTAGCCTTTTGAATTACAAAAGCATCCTAAAGTTCCTTTGGAGTTCTCAGTGCTGAGGATCAGCCTCTTTTTACTCGGATTCATGGCTTAATTGCCGTCCATTGCATGTCGTGGTGTTATCCATCAGGGAGCTTCCTGCAGCTTAACAAGCCAGACATGTAAGCTTCACAAGCATGCAAACATAGACATATGTATTCCAAATAACTTCTCTCATTGCTGAAGTGCAGCCATCCCGCCATGAATTGTGGCAATTTTTCAACAATGTGCAGCTGCATTACCAAACCGTGCAGGATAGGAAGCAAAGGATACTTCATTTCAAGGAAACCCAGGAGGAATCTGAGGTTGGCTCCATACAATTAATCCCACGTGAATTTGTCTCCTGACCAGGTTAAATAGTTGGCAAGTGGAAAGGAAAGGACAACATTTTTCATTAATACCGGGGCTTTAATTTGCTTATATTTGAACCCTTTTGTGTGTATGAACCTTGAAAATATCTTGTGATTCAACATTAAATGCTTTTGTGCAATTGTCCTGCCAAGTGAAACTTGTTTGAGCTTCACTGATGTTCCAATACCAACAGTTGATACAATTTGGCTAAACCTTAAATTTCCATTTGTTACGTTCCTTGAATGTTTCCAATACTAAATAGAGTGTCAAAAATGAAATGGATCTATGACTATGTTGGAGCGCAGAAAGAGCGGTTACATGCACGGATTTGTATATTCAGTGAATACCTGAAGGTCTTGAATCTGGCTAGGGTGTCAGAGATGGTGCCGAACTAACTCCAAACAACTTTTACAATAGCATCTCCCCTCGTAAGGCCTCAGGTAGGCCAGCTCGAGAAAATGCTGACATGGTCAACATGATGGCACTTCCAGCAAAGACTTTCAGCACCACCTAATGAATTACAAATTGTTTTCCTGGCAACACCTGCAAGTCTGTGGGAATTCCTCCATCTCAGATGGAGCAAGCCTAGAGTCTGGGGCAAGAGAGAAGAAAAATATTAATACCTTTGCCTGCACTTTCTGAATGAAAGCTCATCTAGGAATAAGTCAGAAACAGTTCACTTGCAGTGATTTTAGTTTTGATCAGGTTTGTTTGACTTTACAGGTACTTTATATTTTCTACAAGTTTGGTTCTGGGTGTGCATTAAGCAGCAGATTCTTTGTGGGTCTGACATAAAGCCCTGCTTATCACGCTAGCAAATTTTCAAATCATCTTTTTTACCCATTTAAAGCTTATGCTGGAAAGCAGAAAAGAGGCATTTCACAGTTTTATCTTTCTGTTGGTGTTGGTGATATGTGAGCACTTCCATATAAACTCTTAAAAGGACTGAAGCAATGAAGTCTCCAGTGGTATCTTTGCCACTTCATCTCTTGAGGGATTTTTTTTTCCTCTTGTGAAAGTTTGCCACATTTTGGAGCGAGATGTGTGCCGTCATCATGCTTAAGGATTCTGATGCACAGCAGCAATTTCAGTTTAGATCTTTAACTGGGTTTTTAGCAGTTCAGTTCAAATACTTACTGGGCATATGCGTGGGTTTCCCTTTTAAATTCTTCTTCCAGTGAGCAGAAGGGTGCTTTGCTTCCCCGAGGGTCCTCGTCCTGAGGTTTTGCTAACAGGGACAGTTGGTGGGAGAGTTACTCGAGCTTTCCAGAACTGTGCTGCCATCTCCCGTTCAAACTTGAGGCTTCCCCTAATGAAAGCCTACTGCAACAAAGGCTAGCAACCTTTTCCCTTCTCTTTCCAGAAAGGACAGTAGAATCATAGAATCCTTTAGGCTGGAAAAGGCTTCTAGGATCATTGAGTTCAGCTCTGAACGCAGCACCACCGGGTTCATCACTAAACCACTAAACTTGTTCTATTGCTTATTACTTGGGAGAAGAGACCAACACCTACCTCGCTACAACCTCATTTTAGGGAGTTACAGAGAGACATAAGGTCACTCCAAGTGTTCTTTTCTCCAGGGCAGAGAACCCCAGCTCCCTCAGCCACTCTGTGTAGGACTTGTGCTCTGCAAGGAAACCCATCCCTGTCCTCACACCTGCTCTGTTTGCCATGAATGCTTGTGCAGAGGACATCCACGGGCAGTGGCACTGAGGCTGGGTTTGGAGGAGGACCAGAGCTACTGGGGGCTGCTCTTGCTAAAGGTTCTCCCCAGTCTGCCTGGCAGGCAGAGGAGAGGCTGGGCAAAGGCCTGTTCTTTGAGTAGATGAAGACGAGTAACATTTTCTGAATGTTAGTTTTTGGGAAATTCAATCTCGATTTAGAGGAAAGCGTTCTTTTGTTGTTTTTTTTTTTTGTTTTTTTTTTTAATGTCCTATCCCACCTTTTCTGATGCACTCACTATTTGTCCACATCCATGATACAACTCTGAGACTTACATGTCTTTGCCCGGTCTCTTCTCCTCTCCCCACCACAGTACTGAGACTTGCATCGTTCTCTTTTCCCTGAGGCTGCGTGAGGCTACACCAGCCTCCTTCTCCCTCCCGCCCGTGCTCCTCTTTTCCTTCCTGTGGGGTGACTGCCTTGCTGCATCCCTTTTAACCATGAGGCCAAGGGCACTTTTGGGGCTTCCCCCGCAGCACAAACACAGGGTGGTCCCCTCGGGAAGACGGCAGGCGCCGGCACCCGGGGGCAATTGACGCTCCCCGGCAAGCGGGGCACTGTTCTCACCACGGGTTTAGAAACAGTGCTGCCGGCCGTGAGCTGCACTCCGAACCTCCTCGAGAATGACGGCCTTGCGCGCTCCGCGCCCTTCCTGCACCGCGCCCACTCCGCACCGTGCCTGCCCCGTGCGCACGCCTCGCACCGCGCCCGCACCGCGCCGTCTCTCACTGCACACCGCATCCCGCACCGCGCCCACCCTTCTTGCACCCCG
>VZTI01003033.1:76395-150026 GCA_013397865.1 Struthidea cinerea | reverse complement strand
TTTTTTTTTTTTGTCCTGTTCTAGTTTGCCAAAGAAGAATTTTATTTCAGGGCAGAGCAAAGTGCTAAATCAGACAGCAAATGTTCAATATACCTAAATCCTGGATCCGAACGTTCTCCCACATATCATGTCCGTCACACAGGTTGTGTAGACCTGTGCTTTGATCTCAGACTGATTTTGTTTGGCATTAGAGCTTTTGAAGCTCTTCTTGAGGGACGGTAAATAAAACAGAGCTTGAGAGGGGCAGATTTTTGCTGTTTAAGTAGTGTCAGCACTCCAGGACTCCTGAAGCTGATGAGGGCTGGCCACCCCTTCGTGTGTCTCAAACTCCCTGCCCCACTGACTTGCCTCATGAACCTCTCACAGGGAAATTACAAATCTTCAGAATTCCTGAAGGCTGACAGAAAACTGGTCAATGCAGTGTGATTGTAGGTTGCTGAAAAATTCCATTTAATTAAGTCCCATCTGACAGGAATAACTATTGTTATCAATTACACTGGGTTTCACTAATTTCAATACCACTGTAACTCTTTATTTCTTTTCCTAAACCAGGACCTTTGTACGATGCTGTAGTCGTGGAAAAGTGTAGCATTTGACTCAGTGCTGCTGTAGGCCAGTGACATGAAGTGAGAGCAGTGCCCACACCCACCCACCCCCACTCTGTGAGTTTTCTTTTTGTCTCTGTGGCTCTCCAGCCTCCACTTTCCTGGTAAAGCCATTTCATTTATGCCAGCCAGCAGGAACTGCTGAGTGTGCAACACTTCAGAAGAACTGTTTGCTTACTTGAGAATCTAAATGCAGATGTGGAAGCCTTGCCTTACCTTTAGAATTGTCAATAAGATGAAAGAACAAAGGATAGCATTTTCAAGTGTGGGACCAGCAGTCTCAGGGGGGCTTTACATGTTTTCATGTGTTGTTCCACTCAGCACTGCAAGGGTGAAGATCAGTTTCTTTAAAGACAGATAAGTTTTGCTACAGAAGCAAGTTATCTATAAATTACATATCAGGATATTTTTACAAGATATTTTCTATTACTTTCAGGATTAAGGACTGGATTCCTCATATGTATCAAAAGCTCTCTGCACCCATCAGTGTTAACAAAGCTGAGCTCCAAATGCCACTCAAAAATGTGCAGGCACTTGTTAGCTTATCTCTCTGCTCACCTCTCAGCTTAGCCACAGGGACCTACAGCACATAGCCAGGTGTTGGTTAAACACATCTGTTCCACTGCACACTCTCTGGACATCATCTGGTTTCATCTCAGAGGCTGTGTGATGTCCAGTTCAGTCTGGTCTGCCATGTGACCAGCATTTCTTGGAGGTCAGAGTTAGCTCTTATGATTTGCATTGTTGCAGGGCTGCAGCCAGCCTGGGCTGGGGCTCACAGAGTAGTCCAAGCACATGGACAAACATCTCACCCTGACATTGCAGACTCCAATGAGACTTTCCAGGGTCATGGAAAGCCAGCCATGAAGGGGCTTACAGCTTGTCATGGACTAACTGCATGACTATTACATGACCTGTTGCCAACCAGACATCTCAGTCTGAGATGTCTGGTTGGCAACAGCTGAGGCATCTAGGATTCCCACATCTAGGATACATGGAGAGGCTCATGGAAATCATGTGAGCCACAATCCTAAGAATCTCTAAGAGCAGCAAGGGCTAAGGAAAGGGATTTGCTGAGCTAATGCATTTCTTAGGGACAGCCACCTGCCAAACTCTATCTTGCCTGGAGATGGATGAGAAAGGGACAATATTCCAGGCCGATATAAAGGCCTATAAAAGTTCCAGTTTTGCTTGTGAATGAGTTGTCCAGGACTGAGGGGCATATCACTTCTTGACTGCTGGCAGAAGTAGTGTGAACCTCATTCCAAGCTCTTTGGATGGAGCAGGAGATTTGGGAGGCTCCTCTTGGAAGACTGTGAAGGGATGGAGATCACATTGATGATCTAGAGTAGATGTGGACCCTGCAGTGGACAAAATATTGATTTTATTTCACTCTTTTTCTGCACAGGGAATTGCTTGGCTAAAGGCTGAAGCCTGAGTATACTCTACAGGGTTGACTCTCAGGAGACAAAGACCACTCTGCAAACAGAGTAGCAAACCAAGCTGACTATATAGATAGTTTTTAGTTTCTTCTGATAGCACCATTCCACTACATGTAAACTTTGGAGCAGGATCAGAGATCTGATTTTCTTCCAAATGAGCAAACACCACGATCAGCTGGAATAGCTCAATATCAAATTTAGTCTGTGGCTTAGTTAGTATTTATTTATTTAAGTGAAGGGTTACCTCCCCACTACAATGGACTGAGTCCATTTCAGTTTCATCCTCAATATTTCACTCTTTAGAAAATTAATTTCCCTAGATTTTTCCACATACCTTTTATTCAGAATGAAACTCACTTTTCAGTTCTAGAAGGAACTTAGTGGTGTAGGAAACTTTTTATAATCTTTTCTAAAATTCCTTAAACACTGCCCACACTATCAATCATACAAAGACAAGTATTTGGGTAGTTTCAGAAGTGGAACTGAAAGAGAACTGTTGCATCTAGGACACTGGACGTGTTTCATCAGATCTTTCTCAGGAACCAGAAGCTGGGTAACTGCTATCTTAAGCATGCCTGGAGATTGGCCATGTGACCTCTAAAATGCAATTGCTCAGCAAGAACTGAAAGTTGGGGACTGTAAGAAACTCCCAGCTGTCGTGGATTGGGTGTAGAGGAGCACAGATCCAGTAGGTCAGTTACTGGATGGCACACCTACGGGGAAAAAACATTTAGAGTCAAGGGAATGATGCTGTTAGAGGATTTGGTACATCTAGCCTAGTGTTTGAAGGCTGATCATACTTTGAAGATGAAGCCTGGTAAAAACCATATTAGAAAGAGAGGAAGGCCTATTACTGTATTACACACAGTTGCTATTTTTGGAGATTTTTTTAAAAAAGTAATTGTAGTTGAATTTAGAGTGATCCCTATGTATTTTTATGCAAAACAGGTGACTAATCAATAAAGTCTGAACAAAACCGAATTATATGGGAAAATTAAACTTGACAGAAATCAAAAAGGCATGTAGTACTCTAAATGTACAGTTTCACTGTATGTCTCTTTTTACTGTAGCAACCAGGGCACAAGGGCAGTATGAACATGTGGTCCTTTATTTGATCAGGGATAATAATCAACTAAGCCAAAAGGAAGGGAAGTAGATTTTCCTAGTTCAGCTGCTAATATAATCTTTTACGTGTTCCCAGTTGTGTAACCATTGCTCCGTGCAGCATTGTAACATGCAGCCATTGTTAAATGGGAAAAAACTGTGCAAATAGCAAAGAATCCAAATGTAGAGAAATGGTATTTGATGTCACTCTCATTATGCTGTGGGCACAATATTTCAGATCCCAGCCCCACTTTTCTCCTGTTTTGCCTGCTTATGCCTTGCTTGGCATAAGGCCTCAGGTCCTTTTAAGAAGGGATTCTGCTGAGACTTGTAGTTGCTGAAAATGTCTGGTGACCATGGAAGCAGCGTAGTTTGTGGTAGGATCTCCTGCTTTCCTGATCTTTCACCATCCCAGTAGTGTTGGTTACTTGAGGTCTGTTAGTAATGTTGCAGCATCTCTCTTGAGGCTACAGGTCCTACAGTCCTTCCATTAAAGATATCATTCTCATCTGAGGCTGTGAAAGATGCATCTCCTTTCCATCAAAGAAGTTTCAGCTAATGACTACTTAGACATGCATTGATTTTGTATTACACAATTACTGACCTAGTCCTAGCCTTTTACTTCAACTCTTATCTGAAGATAATGATTCTTATTAATTTCAATAGTAAGCATAAATCCTTGAAGGTCTTAAATCCAGAATTAGTTGAGATTTATTGCTTCATGTTGGCCTGAACCCCAACCACAACTTCAGATTTCACAATGCCAGCCTCAGAAGTATGACCAATAATGTGATCTCCGTCACCTAAAACTCCAAATTGTTGTTCCAAAAACAACTCGCTTGTTTCTTCTAGACCTGGCTTCATCCTAAATGGCTCATCATCTTTTGTTTCCAAATGTAAACTTCAAACTAGTTCTAAGCCTAATCTTAAGGCTAGACCTTGAAGGAATCATAACTAGATCATCTGGTCTGACAGTAAGCCTGTGTAAGCTCAACAGCTCCTGCTGCATGCAGAAACAGTTCACTTTTACCTGTTCCTGCCCAAGCAAATCATAATTATAGTTCTGAGTACAACAGTAATCTATATTGTTCTGTCTATATTCTGTTTTTTCTAGAACTAAGCATAGTTTGTGGGTCCTTCTAAGTAGCAACATTAAGTCATGCTTGATGGCCACTTCTAAATCCAACATTATCTTGTGGTCTCAGCTTCATGTTGACCCAACCTCTGAAGTTAACCCTCATGCAAAAGATAACTCAGATTTCAGCTCCATCCTAAGTACATCACTAGGAAGAAAGTGTCAAATGTTCATGAATTAACTATACTGAGTTAAACACACCATGCAAACCTTTTTTGGCAAGAGCCATAAGCCATTTTTTGGCAAGCTCAGGTATTGTGCAGGCTGATCCAGCATGGTAGCCTGAATCCAAGCCCATAAACCCAGTCATAGCTATTCCCAAAGCCTACAAAGAGATTTCATCATAAAAACTAGACCTGTGACCTGTTGAAGACAGGAAATTTAGCACAGCTTTACCAGCCCTTATTTGCCACAGTCCCTAGGCCCACACCAACCAGCCCATCCTTGCCCAGACTACATCCCTTGGCTAATATAAAATTTAAAGTTAGGTTAGTGATTCCAATTAAACCATATCCCAAAACTATTCATATAAAAGTCTGTTACTTACAACCTGGAGCGTATCAAACCTAAAACAGATTCTAAACCATCCTCAGTTTTCAAAAGCAGGTTAGGCCTCCTGAATTATGCTGATCTAACCACTAGCAGGCAGCCTCAACCCTTTTAAGTTTAGCTTGATGGCCAATTTTACTTTTAGCACAGTAATGTTTGTTGCTGTGGGACGCCCAGTCTGTAGCAGTACACCTCTGTCCAGAGGTATGGCATCGATGACATCTATTGTTTCTTTAGTGTCACATGCCTGCTTTTCTAAGACTTGTAACATCTCTACAGGTTTTCTCTAAGTGCTCTAAGAGTGGGGGTTTTTTTTACCACTGTTTCTTGCTCTGTAAGCCTAAAGTCCACTCAGTCCTGACCCCATACTGAGGGAAAGAGTACTGTGCTGCATCATATAAAACATCTGTTCCTATTCCAGTGTATCTGTGACCTTCTAATAGTCGGCACCAGGTATGAGATTCTGCTAAACGGCTCTGCACTGCAGACTTCCTTCCTCTCTGTGACCACCAGCCACTTACATGAAGATGGAGACAGGTGGCAGGATACTGATCTGACCAGTGAGATGCAGCTGGCATGTGGGATGACAGAACAATACACAGGTTTACTTTTTACAAGTTATTTCACTGTGTTTTCACTACATATTTAAAGGTAAAGGCCAACTTTCTCGCTAATTTTGAGTTTGGAGCAATATTCCCACGGTCCTAATTACCTTCAGGGTCAAAGAACTGCACCTCTCTTCCAGCACAAATTCTGCACAGCTAGGCATGGGCTCATGGCGCACGAGACAATTGGTTCTTCTCCAATATTGCTTCATCTTGGTTGATATAATTTGTATGAGAATCAATTTTACTTTAGAAGTGGAAGCAAATTTGACCTGCTCAACCACCTCTTTTGCCTTTCCTAGCACTAGTTCAGAGTGATTGATACTGTCAAATAGATCAAAAGGATTTAATTTTACATCTTTATTTCTCAGAAAAAAAAGCTCTTTTTTTTTCCTTTAGGCAATATTCATTTGACACTGATTGTACTCAATATGTGTAATTTTTATCACAGATTTTCAGGCATGTATATATTAAAACCAAAGTATTAATGCACCCACAAAGATGCAGCCGAACTAAGTAATACAGAAACACCAAATAGCGACTCCATTAATTCTTCTTATAATTTACTGTAATGCTGGTACACTACAAAAGGTAAAAATCTTCCCATGGGCTATTCACAAACGCTATGAGTTATTTCATTTTATACAGACAAAACCTACCGAATTCATCAAACCATATATTTGATTGAACTACTGGGTCATAAAATGGAAATTTCTCATTTGGTTTTGCAAGTTACAATTTTGATGGGTTTGTTTTGTTCTGCAGCACTATGAGAGAATTCTCTCAACTATTTGAATATTGGAATATTTTTATTGCTCTTTGCTATTGACAACGAACTGCAATTTACAACAGTGTGATACTTCATGCTACTTTGTGTTTTGCAGCCTTCTAGAGAATCTGCACATCTAATGACATATGATTGTATCTTATCCCAGATAATGCACAGATACAGTAATTTATGGGGAGAAAAAAACCCACAAAAAAACCCCCAACAAACCCCAGTGCAAAGTGGTTCACATGAAAACAAGAAAATTACTAGAAATTATGCATATAAATCCCATATCCCATATGAGAAATTAGGTACACAAGGAGTTCTTTTTATGTAGAGCCTAATGGACTAAGACCCTGTCTGTTAGTGATTGCCAGCTTTCTTTAAATTCGACATATTGCCCTCATGTACATTCAACAATCTGGAAGTTTTGACCTTAAATTAATTATTTGTGCCATGCCATTTGTCAGCAGAGGGAGCCAAGGATTTCAGGATAGTGACATATCCCTTGCTCTAGCGGCATATCCCTTACCTTCATACTCCCCTTCCCCATCCTGACTCCTTGAAACAAGAGGTATCTCCTTTCCTGTCACTGACTACAGAGGTGACCTGCATACATAGGAAGGGAACCTGACTTTTATAGGACTAATTTTAGGACAAAATACATCCTGTTCTGAACAGTCATGAAGAAAGAACTCTTTGGCAGTACTTACTTCGTTTGCTACAAAGCTTTGTCCAATAAATATCTGTTTGAACAATCTGTGTTACCACTACACATCCTTGTGAATCTTTATAGAAACCAAAGCTTTCTTGCACCATTTTGGTCACAACATAAGTCCTCATCCTGAATTAGGAAGCAACTGGGCTCAAGTCTTCCACATCTCAATTACTGAACCATGGTATCTTGTTCCTACATAAAGTGTTTCATATCCAGAACTATTCATGACCAAGTCCAGTCAATGCTTTTGATTACTTTTCTGCAAGTCAGACTTCTCATAATAGAGAGATACTAAAGGAAGTTACACAGAATTAAGAAGAAAGCTTCATCATGGTATCATCCATTTTCTTCCACCAAAAAATGCACTTTTCTTCAATTTCACAATATTCAGCATATATTCAATGGACTAAATGGGAATATGAACATCAAATATCCTTAGAAGTCTGGATTTAAGTCACAACTTGAATCTGATGTTGGGGCAATCTGACTATCAAATAACACCGGCTATTTCATGACCATGTAGCAAGAAGTTTGTTTCACAAGTGTGTTCTCTTCTCTGTCCTCTGTAACACCATTAGTGAATATTCTTAGCTTCTCCAGAAACATAAATAAATGTATGCTTGTGCACAGGTTATCATGGCACTTGTAAAACACTTTTTAAAATTAAAATACCTATCTGAAGGGTTGCAATAGTTTTTAATATTCTTTATTACGTTCGGTCTCAGTTTACACAGTTGCCCTAAACCAACAAAAGTTGATAAACATATTTTTGTGGATTTCCATCAGAAGAAATTTTGGGCTCATACCACAGGTAATTCTGAAATCCCATGATATTTAGTGGCATAATTTCATTTCCTTCAGTTATCCAGCTACAGTAGCAGGCTACTGCAGTTAGTTAGTTCATGATATTTGCATTTTTTGTTGGTTTCATTTTAAGAGGAAAAGAAATAAAATCTCCATAATATGTTTTATTTATTCCTGAGGACTTTCACTTACACAAGTAGGCACTAAACATTTGAAGTTGACTTTCCAGAGCACAACAGTAAAAAACTTAAGAATTTGACTTAGTTTCATTTAAAACAGTAAAAATTGACCCTGTAAACATTTCCATAGGAGGTAGGATACATACATTTGACAATCTGTCAAATATGAGAAAGTAAACAGTTACTCTGTAGTCCTAATAAATAATGAGCAACACAGGCATTAAATAAACATTTATATATATATAAAAAAAGACATAAGTGAAAGACTAAAATAGCATTTTTAATAAATTAGGAATAGATGCAATAATTTCTTTACAACTTATTCTGGCGTGCAAGAATCACTGGCTCTTTCTGCTTACCCTGAATTTCTGACTGAAAAGCTGTAATGGTGAGAACAATCCTGAGAGAATTACAAGCAGGACCCAATCAAAATATAGCTATTTTTTTGTGTGTGGAGGGCTGATAACATCTCTAAAATGGCCCCTTTAACAAGTCTATGTAATACTTTTATCTTCCACCAACTTGAAGGGGATTGTCATCATAGCCTTAATGTCTGGGGTTGGAAAGTAAGCTTAGGGCACAGACATGTCTCTCCCAGTTAGGTTCCTCCAGCAGCTGCTCCCATGAAGACAGTGTTGATTGGTGGTAAAGATGACACCACGTCTCTGCTTGGTGGGGCATGGACCTCCAGATTTTCCTGAGAAGGGAACTGACCAGATGTTCCATACATACACTGTGAAGAAGATGTGGTCTGCAAGTTTGAAGCTGTGGGGAAAAAAGGTTACTATCATTGCAAGTTTCCAATTTGTTGAATTTAACAGAAATCACAATCCAATTTCATTTGATGGAAACTCCTATCTACCACGCACATCATCTGGAGGACAGAAATGTCTGACCTTCCGTGCAAGATTAACACGTAAGCAGTAGGAAGATGCAATATTATGGAAAAATAAACGGTGCCCTAGTTTATACCTTCCATCCAACCCTTTTTGGAATGTGAGACCAAACTCAGCTGCCATTTGTTTAAGACATATACCAAGTTAAACCCTTTGGGGTTAGGTATTTGTGCCTAAAATTCACCGTCAGTGGGAGCTTTGTCTAATACACACAGTTGTTGAAGCATAGGATGGGGGACCCCACCACAGGAAGTATATACTGGGACACCCCTGACCCAGGGTTCATTTGCTGTTTGACGGTGAGGACCTCTAAGAGACCCTAGTGAAGCCCAGCCTTTTATTAGTTTACTTAATAGTTAGAAAGTGCTTCCTAATACATATTTTTTATGCAACTCAGGCCAATCATTCCACTCCTCATGGACAACGGATCACAGACCTCCTTATGGAAGCGAATTTATTAAACTCATTTTTAAGGAAAACACATCTTATGATACATCCTAAGTACTGAGCTATTTCATCTCTATGTTGCATTTCATATATTCTATGCGTGAGCTACAGTTTCATACTCAGCACTTGTTAGGATGCTAAAAAGCTCATAGCTGCTCCTCAGTTGTTGGCTATACTTACGCATAGGGGTCCGGCAGACAATTGAAGGGGAGGACTCTGTGTAGTATGAGCCTGTTTGTTTTCTTCCACTGTCATCCAAGATATTCAGTGGATCATGTATATCACTGTATGATGGCAGGGACCGAATGCTGCTGACACTGCTGATTACAGAAACATGTTGGTCCACCATTGTTCCAAGTCTGTGAGATTCTGAATAATTTATGCTGTTTCCATAATATCCTAATTGAAGATTGAAAAAAAAATATGAATGAAACTCCGGGGCAGTACATGAGCCTGTGATAAACCTCAGAAAAAAGTACTTGTTACCGGCTGAAGCCCTTGAGGATGAGTATTTACGTACACATACAGCCTAGGAACATAAGCAACATATGCAATGACTGACCCAAAAGAGAGGTGGCAACAAGGAAACTAAAAGATCATAAGGGTTCAGTCATGCCTTCAGTACAGAAAATTGCTCTTTCCTTCTAAGTTCAGAATCAAACATAGCCTGCAATCAGCAGCCATAAGAGACACCATGGGGAGTCCTATCCACAGTTCAGTGTGTCCATGTGAAGCTTGCAACCAAGGAAAGTATACATGGAAAGAAAATCTGCAGGATAATATGTACTCACTGCATAGACAAATCCATATAAAAGTAACATTTCCACTCTGTCTTTCCTCCAGAAGAGGGAGGTGTTTTGCTGGCTATACCTCAGAAGTAGTAATTTTACATTTGCAGTATAAGAAAAAAGAGGGCCGAAGTCTCAAACTATTTCTAATGCACATTTTTATACTTCTTTTCACCCTGTGACTGGAACGGTCCATTATGGTGATCCCAGAGGTAAGCTATCTTGTGTCTGCTCTATTTCATAGCAAATGTTTTGGGGGCTGTTCAAGAGATTGTTAAGGTCATCCTGGTTTCGCCTCCTTTGTGCAAGATATGGTGATGATGCCAAAGGAAGATTAGCATAGGGCAGCAGATGCATTTGAGGTCAACTGAGGATTCACCAGAGGAAAATAAACTCTTAAATAGCTTATTAAACTGCTTTACAATCTCTGTGTGTTATCAGAGAAGTAGAAAACAAGAATGTATAAATAAAAGCTGAAATACATCTTCCAGAGGAAAAAAAAAGCAGAGAAAAAGAGTTTTACTTCAGCAATGAAACAAAACCAAAAGGAAGAAGAAAGTATCTATTAATACCATTGGAAGCATTAGCAGGATAAGCTGCTCCTGGACATGTCGATACTGAGTTGTTCACGAAATTGAAACTCGCGGTATTCAGAAACTGCATATTGTGCGTGTCCTGAGACAGGTTGGAGGGACCATAGCTGGAAGGGGATCTGGCATTGTAGGGAGACACAGCACAACTGTTGCTGAAGTAGTCTCTGGAGAACTGCTGTTCACTCAAGGCATTGAATCGGCTGGGCTCTGCTCTGTGGTCGTAAACTCCTGAAGTGGAATGGGCCTGTGTTCTGAACATAGCCTGGTAATTGGAATTGTTTCCATAGTAATTCTGATTAGTCTGTGACAAAGTCTGATAAAGGGGTTCTGAGTAGGAAGAGCATTGTGAATGTGTTGATAACATGGGACCTACACTGGGAGGTCTCACAGCCATTGGCCCCTGGTTGATTACACTTCCTCGGCTGACCATGGCTGGTGAAATGGGTGGAGTCATGAGATGACCGGTGCTTTGAGACAGCTCCATTTGATCTGGAATAAATAAACATTAGCCATGATTAGTGTCCATACCTTAGTACTGCTGTTAAGACACAAAGGCTATAGGGAAGTGTAGATTACCATGTGAAACCTTTACAAAAGATATGCACTGGCCCCCACCTATATAATTCACAGCTTTTGTTTCATGGTTTCAGGCTGTAAAGCTTCCCCTTTCATTCTCCATCTTGGAGGTGCCACATTCAGTGGGAAATTTCCAGCAGTTACAACCCTCATGTGCTCCAGGTATTACTGTTCATTCTCTCCTCACAAGAACCTCACCATGCCAAGAGTTCTAAGATAGTTTTATCATTTTTTCAAGAGGAACTATTACTGGCAGGGTAATTACAATTGCCGACTTCTGTAAATCATCACAGAAGGTGAGCTCATGAAAGGTCTTCATAAATACATGTGGTCATTGCTCCTCCTACAGCAACATGTTGCCACGAACTGAAAGACTAAAAATTAGGGAAGCAGAAGCTGGAAGAGTTGATACACACCTGTCAGCTGCATACTCTCCCCATCTCCTGTGGTGAAGGGGTTCAGACCAGAAGGTGCACTGCTGGGCTGGCCAGCTGACAAGGACACGTAGGTTTGCTCTCCTAGGCACTCGTTTTTGACTGAAGTGTCACTGGGCAGAGGAGCGGCTTTGTTGCGATTTGCTAGGAAGCAAGAGCTCGGTGATGCAGTGAAGGTGGCTTTGCTTGCATCTGGAAGGGTAAATGAAAACTCTGGTTGGCTGTTATGTATCCTCACTGCACATGAATTCTCTTTGTATCATTTTCCCTGACCACAGATCTACATCACACAGTATCAGCACCTTACTGAAGCCATCATAGTGAAGGTGTGAATCAGATTTATTCCCTTGAAGTAAATGTCAACAATGAAGTCAAGTAAAGTGCATTAAGAGTGAATCAGGATTGACACTTCACCCTAAAGAATTAACAATGGCAACTTTAGAATGCTTGGACTCTCTTTTCATATTGGTATCTAGGGAAAAGCATTTGTTATACTCAAGAGTTCTTCAGCTCTTTGCAGACTATTGATAAAGTCAGTTTTGCTATTCTTCAATGGAAACCATGATTTTACCTTATGGTTTCAAGTACTTCACCTAAACACGCAAGGATAAGGCAACTGTCACAAAGGTCAAGTTTTATTCCTGAAGGCTGAATGAAAAGAAGTGCAGCATCTACTGTCAGACAAATTCTATGCAAGTTTCTTGCAGCAAAGTGCAGATTTAGAGTAACAACAACCAAAAAGTTAAGGACTGATTGCCAGTGCTAATGCTAATAAAAAATAATTCTGCAAGTTTCTGAAGTTTCACTGGATTTTTAAGGATTAAATTGTACCAGAACTTGATCCAAATCAATCTTCATTCTTTTCACAGAAAAGGACCTGGAACATATAACTTCAAACTGTCTAACTTTGAAGAAGCCTGGTAGATGGAAAATGTTAAAGATATAGTCTTCAAATAATTTTATTTCTCTTCCATATAGTAATACTTCAGCCACATGCTACATAGGGCTCCAAACTTGTGTTCCAACGTTGAAGGGATATTTGCATTTTGGTAATATTTAATAAATTCCTAGTGCAAGTTGTAATTACATACTTAAGCTTTGGAGAAAAACTGGATTAGGAATTAAGTAGCCATCTGCTACTTATACCTCTTTTCACACTTCAGTTCATGGCCCTTCAGATGTACCTACAAGCCTTTTTTGCATCCAAGATAATATCAGTGATCCTCAGTACTGACATTCCAATACAACTGTTATGAAGTGAACTGTGGTAGGAAGGTGGGAATGAATTGCTGAGTGAATGGTCACAAACTTTTCAGGTGAATTTGACAATGTTGCACATAACTACACCTTCAGGATAACACAGTAAACTTGCTTCTGCTTAAACAAATACATAAATTTCTAAACATACTGGAGTACACGCAAAAGAACCAAGCTCTAGTTACCTAAATTCTTCATGTATTTGTCCAGTAGATTCTGGAGTTCTTGTTCTTTGTCATTGTTGAACTGTGTTTCCATGGCAAGCAGGATGTACTCATCTAGTAACATGCGGATCAAATGAAAAGAACCTTTTGGGGGAGAAAGAGAGAGAGTAGCTGAGTTATCTTTGTGACCATCTCTCACCACTCCACAAGAAGCCAGTGAAACAAACAAATAATTGTGGACTTTAAATGACCTGGCAAGACCAACAAGAAATAGTGCCTAACTTCTAGCTCTAATCTCTCTTTGCACTGGCCCACCTAGCTCAATTGTTTACTGTCCTGTAGGCTATTTGACCACTAATTACATCAAAGAAAAATACTGATGAAAGTGAGACATGCTTTATACTTGAGGAGAGCACACAGTGGAACTAGATAAGGCTGAAGTCTGCTAGAATACCTCTGCTCTATTTCTGTTTGCCCTGTGCTAAATAACCAGACAATAACTGGTGAAGTCTTTGACCTTATTTCAAGGATATATCACATTAAAAAATGTATGTGTCCCTGCAGTCATTTCAAATATTCTCTGAATTTCAGATAACAATGTACCTATGGCTAAACATATGAAATTCCATACTAGAGTTTGTTTCACTTGTTCTGCCATCTTCTCTCTTTTAAAAGGTTCTGAGTGTTCCCAAAAATGTAAACGTTCCTAAAGATGGATGTGTGAGTCTTAATTTTTAAAAGCCACAAACACTACTAAATTGATTATCTGCTGATTCCAGAATTAAGTGTGTGGTGACTGACAAATTCCTTTTGCTTTTATTAAAACATGCCATGCACTAGAACTTATATACAACAGTAATTTTATACCAAACTGATCCACAGGTAAAAACAGTAATTTAAATCTCATGTCTCTTATACTGAGATATGCGGTTACATTTCCACTGCCGTATCAAAACCAAGTTTCTAGCACTTAAATGTCACAGCAGTATCAAAACAGCAATTTAAAGGAAGAATACCTTTTAAAAACAAACCTGTGACACAGGTCACCAGCAAAATATTGCTAGCATTTACTATGAAATGTTAGTTTGAAAAACACATTATGCAGTATTCATGGCTTTGAGCAAAGAATCTTTAGATTAGGATAGGTTCCTCAGCACAGGAAATGGTGGAAAGCTGGTAAGTGCTAATATATATGTACAAAATGTGAGTGTTTTTATAAAGCTCAGGTACCAAAACTTGATGCGTTGTTTAGAGTTAGGTTATGCATCACTCGAGCACCGAAAAAGCTCCATTTCAGAAGGAAGTCCTGAGCTCTCTTCTTTAAAGACCTCCCATTTTGCTTGCTTGCCTGAAAGAGAACAGTTAAATACTGTTAAGTACGCTCACTTGCTTTCTGCAAACAGGAGAGAAGACCTGAGTATCCTCGAGAGTTCAAGGAGTCCTTGACTCAGGCTGATGTGCCAGAGTGAATCAAGCTGCCTGATTCAAGCTATCTTCCTGCTGTGTGATGTAACTCGGTAAAATAAAGCAGCCTTCACTCTTTCCAGTGCAACCATAGAATGGTTGTCTGTCAATGCTGGATGAAGCAAACTGCTTACTTCTTGGGCCCTGATGTGCCCTGAAGGTACATAAATTCCCTCATATTCTAGTATTAAAGGTGCCAAGTTGTTCTGTATGGGGATGGAAGGACAGAAGGACGGACAGATGGAAGAAAAAAGAAAGAAAGAAAGAAAGAAAGAAAGAAAGAGAAAGAAAAAAGAAAAAAAGAAAGAAAAAACCCCACCCTCTGGCACTATGTTATTCCACAAAAACAGGGAGTAGAAATTAGTTTTTGTACTTTAATTTAATTTGTACGATACTGGTCAGAACTTCTCTTACAGAATGGTATGTTACTACTGTAATGATCAAAGTGATGTTTTTATTACTGCTCATTTCCTACAGTCACTTTGCTCTGGAGTGATTTGTTTGTGTGGTAACATATGCCTTGTTACTTTCTCAAACAGCAAGCAGAAAGAAGCTGTTGTGTTGAGTTTGACAGTAGCCACATTTTAGCATGAACAGAAGGCAGACAGCAGTGGAAGGATTACATGTTCTGTAAATTATTAGCTTCTGCTCTAGTCGACCTAGCTTCGTATCAGAACTTGTTGGTACTCTTCCCTTAACTACAGGAAAACAATGCTAGGAACCATACCTGTTAGCTTTAATAATACAGTATCACATAGTAGATGCTGAATGGAAAATTGCTTCATCTTTTCTGCCTGACTTGTTTATCAGGAATTGTCCTCTGAAATAGTGGAATGACATTTAGACCATAATCATTCTGGTCTAAAATAACTTGAGATTACTCAGCTTCAATGGGGTTTTTTTTATGCCTAGGGAGTTTTCTGTGTATGTGAGGATTTGCTTTGGCTCTGCTGCCCTGACTCAGCCAAAGCTCCTCACCGTGCTGCTCACGTATGTCAGCAATTGTTAGGAAACTCAGAGTACTTTAAAAAGAAAGAAATCATCATTGTTTCCATTGGAATTTGGGAAAACAGGCAAATAAAGGAAAAAGGGCATGCCTATGGTTTTCCTGTAAGTGGCAGTCTCTCTTCTGCCAGCCAGTTGATGCTAACTGTACTGTCTCATCCTTTTGTATCCATTCATAGCAGGATCTTACCTAAAATGATGAGTAAGATATTGCATTTTCAGATAGAAAAAGACTGATGAGAAGACCAGTGTTCAGCTATTAGCCAACAATATGTAACATCTTATTCTGCTAGTTTATATTAATTAGAGTCACAAACTGGGTAAATATCTCTTACTTAGCTGTAAGTCAAAAATCCTTTCTTTTGTTCTGAGCTGTAGTTTATTAACCCCTACATAACTACATGCATATAAAATTCTTGTGATGAAAATGCATCTTGTAAATTGGAGGCAGGCAGGGGAATCCCATCAAAACCATCAATTACTGTGTCAAGCACCTTACAAAGCTACAAAACTGTATCTTCCATCCTGGAACATAGAAATCCTTCAAGGGGCTAGCTCCTTCTGAATCCACCTGCTGCAGTAACTTATACCACACACAGTACCACCCAAATGCCGTGGAAGGGAGAATTGCTTCCTTTTTGCTCACCTTACTCAGAGCAGGCACACATAAAGTGGGAGAGTTTCTTTCAAGTAGTTTGCAAAAGTGCAAGTTGCTGACTTTAGTGTTTTAGTTACAATGCTTCTCAGTTTGTCACACACATAAGATTGCTCAGCGTGATTAATTAGAACTAATATCACTGGAATCTTTGACACCAAATGACAAACTTCCCTGTTACAGTAAGGAGATAGAGCCAGAGATGAAAATCCCTTGTGGAAAATCAGTGGGACTGCAAAAGGGTTTATGTAAAGAGTAAGGGGAGTAGGATTTGGTCTAGAGTCAGGCAGAACATTTGAAAGGTACCTTGATAACCCTTTGCTCAACCACAGTATCCAACCATTCAATAAATGATTCCACAGTGGCATTCTTCTTTAGAAGGTCCTTCAGTTCTTGGAACACTGTAATAGAGTCATCTACCATGTAAAAAGGAGAACATATCATCGCACACTATTCTGAACATGAGAAAAAGCCACTCACCAGCCATATGACAATATTGTAGCATGGAAAGGAAAAGCAAAGAATTAGAGCAGTGAAGAAATAAGTAACTCCCCAGCAAAGCAAGCAGACACAGATCCATCACACACATATATTTTAATTACTTAAGCATTACAATGACACAGGTTGTAAGACAATGAAGTTTTATAAGAAAATAAAAGCAAAAGAAGATTATTGTATTTTCCACTCCTTTGTAGATTCAACCTTGAAAACCTTTCTAATACTAAGTTTAGTAATAAAGCTTTCTCTGTAATATGGCAGATTTGCAGTGTCTCATGCTTCCTTTACATTTTACAAGTTTCTCACAATAGGATATAAAGTTAATTTCCTTGATTCCCATTTCCAAAAAAGTGCCTGAATGAACAGTTATTTCTCTTCTCCTTTTCTTTTTTAACCAGTGTGTAAAAAGACAAAGAATAAAATAAAAAATAGCTACACAAAAAAAGCAGGAAATGGGCAACTCAAATGAAACTGTGAATGGGATTTTGAACCATTAAAGAGAACTAACTTTCATAATCGAAGTAATAATATTTACAGGACAACACATTGCTATTCCTTTCAGCTCTTGAAACTCTGATCAACATGACTCCTATGACAAAGTTATCTTTTTAATACAGAAAATGGCTATATCTATTTTTCAACAATGTATATGAAAACTACCTCAAAATTTATACTTCACTCTATTCTGTGTATGAAAATGGCTGCTACACTAAATAGAAACTTACATATATTTTTAAAGCTCAAGTTTCAGAAAAAAAGCTGATTAATTAAAAAAAATTAAACTAGTTCAAATATCTATTACATTAAGCCATAATTTTTGACAAGCCTTTCAAGAACTGATCTGTGCAATATCCCTATATAATTAGGACCAAGTTTCAAAAGCGGTTTGAAGCTGACATGTAAATTTTTCAGCAGCCTTTTGAAGTCATCTAGCTGGGATGACTTCCCAGCACAAGCTTCTGTTCTTGTAGGACAGGCTGGGGCAACCAATCGATTTTCTTAACCTACTGAAGTTTATGGTGAACTAGATTAGAGAATGCAGTCTTATGAGTGCCTTGTCTCAGTCAGCCCAAGTAGACTGATGTGGCATGGAATGAAAGCATGAATTATTTTTAATGGTACAAATATATCACCACGGACTTACATTCACTGTAGACCTCCCCATCAGCGTCTGTGCTCCCTGAAACTGCAAGGAGGGCCTGAGAACCAATACTATTCAAATCAACTTTTTCAATATCCGACACCATGGAATTCACCACGTGCTGATCAAAAAGAGCTGGCCGAGCAATCTGCAAGAGAAAGCAAGATAAAATGCTGAGACCCCATTGCGGTTTAGCCCCAGTTGGCAGCTAAGCACCACACATCCACTCACTCACTCCCTACCCTGCCATGGGATTGGGAAAGAATTAAATGAGTAAAAGTAAGAACACTTGTTGGTTGAGTTAAAACAAGTTTAATAACTTTTTAAAAGATCTAATAAAAATAATAACAATAACAATAACAATTTAAAAGTTTAAAAGAAACCCCAAAAAACAACAGAGAAAAATAGAGTCCAACAAAGACCAGTGATGCGAATGAAAACAATTGCTCACCACCAACTGACCAATGCCCAACTGACCAAGGCCCTGAGCAGTGGTCCCCTGCCAGACTCCCCCCCTGTTTTATTGCTGATCTGTGGTATGGAATATTCCTGTGATCAGTTGGGGCCAGCTGTCCCAGCTATGTCCCCTGCCAAATGTTCATGCACCTCCAACCTACTTGCCGGCAGGTGTGGGAAGCAGAAAAGACTTTAGCTGTGTGTAAGCACTGCTCAGCAGTAACTAAAATAGACCTGAATTATCAATAGTTTCCAGTATGAATCCAAAATATAGACCCATACTATGACGAACAAAATTAACTCTATCCCAGCCAAAACCAGTACAGGCCCACACCTGGGGATCACCCAAAAAAACTCCTCAGATAAGAATCCTATTATGTTTAATTTTATTGCCATGGCTGGGTTTATCACAGATCAGATGAGATAATGTTTCCCTTTCATTAGACTCCTGATGCTCTTCTAATGTGCCTTCCTATCACATCATCTTCGCAATATTACACATATGCTGCTTTTGTATTAATATTTATGAAAGAGAAAACCAAGTCAAGATGAATAGGTGATACATCTACAGTTATTCATGAGGACTACTACCTCAAAACCCAAGATGCTAGCACAGAAGGAAGTTTCAGAAAAGGCATTGTATCCTTTTGTATAATCTACAAAACCATCACATGCAGGTGACTCCTAATTGCAGACACCTGTATCCTGACAGCGCAGCCTTGGAGTCCCCAGCCACCTGTCACTCCCCTTTTCTCTTTTCGCTCAAAACTCAAAAAGAAATAGAACATCATGGACAAAGCAGCAAATCTTTGCTAGGCAAGAAGGATCATCTGATATTTTCCAGTTTGGTACTAAACAAAATACACATATATTCCACTTCATTATTTCATTGAAAAAAGTTCCTGTGATGGCAGTTCATCATAACCATGGTCTTTGCTCTCTCTTCTGGTACAAAAGTTTGAAGTCCTGATCAGATCTATCTATGGTCACTTTCTAATTTCACGGTTAAAACCACAAGATATAAGTCTTCCACAGACAAAGGTCAACCTTGAAAAAATAATGCATTGTATCTCATAGCCAGAAAGGTACACTGAATACAACTGGCAAAATTTTGAATGTATCATCTTATTCTGTTTACCTGTGCTAGGTGTAGGAATGACGTCTGTCGTTTCAGGGAGGAAACAAATCTTCGTGCAATAGGCAATTTCTTATCCATCAGGCTTTCCGGTAGGTTTTCCAAAGAGGAAGCAACCCACTGTTCCCAGTTTTTTGCAAAACTTCTTATATCTGCCAGTAAACTAGAAGGGAAACAAGAAGTGATTTAGAGAATCACCAATAAAAATGGTCTGGCATTAATTTAAATATTTAGGTTTCAATCTATGGCTAACAGACTTCTGAACATATCTGGGAATTACTCCTCAGGTATTACCAGAAGAAACAGGAAATGACCAATCATTGATCTATATATTGACTGCATATTGATATGTACCTCCTCTGGGAAAAATTGTAAGCCAATTGGGACATTAAAATGCTATCTAATATTTTAAGGCTGTTCTATAGCTGCCCTCAGAGCTGACACTATTTTGCCATACATATTCTACTATTCTAAAAATGAGCATAAATGCTGTGAGGAAATTTCTCTAGAATATAGAATTACTGGTATTTACCTGGAATATGCCTAAAAATTGGAACGTAGCAAGATTAATGTCAAATACCTACCTTTCTGGCATTTCTTGCATTGTTGCAGGGATGAGTACATCTGTAAGAACCTTCAAAAAGTAAACAGAAAATGACATCATGCTTCCACTGGCCATTTATTCATTCATTCATGTCTGTCTTGTCTACTTAGATTGCAAAGTGATAAGTACAGAAAATTTACACAGAATAAAGCCATTCAACCTACTGTCCAGGTATTTA
The DNA here is from genome assembly GCA_013397865.1 of Struthidea cinerea. NCBI lineage: Eukaryota > Metazoa > Chordata > Aves > Passeriformes > Corcoracidae > Struthidea > Struthidea cinerea. The sequence continues at coordinate 129,825 of VZTI01003033.1, read as the reverse complement.
TATGCCTGGATTTTTCCAATCACTATTAGATAGGAACATATGAGATATTTATATACTTAAACAGCACCCATTCTTAATGTATATCTTCATACTAGTAAATCAATAAAAAACCCAAGCAAGAAGTGCTATCCCCCATGTCTTAGAGTAGGGAAATCAGTAATGTGAGATGCATAAGCACTTTGTCTTTTCTAGCATCATCAAGTCTCTGTAAAGCAGATACTCAAGCATCTCCCATGTCCTTGAGTGCTGTTGGCTCTTCTTCCTGCCAAAGTGGACACAGCACTGCAGGCATTCAGAGTTTAGCCATAGAGTTCCCTGTAGCTAAGTGGGGTGTGGAACAGTTTTGGCAAAAAACTGCCATCTGGCATGCACCCTAGCGAATGTTATTGTGGAGGACAAAGTTGTTAGACTATATTCCAGAAATCTCCTTTCACTTTTAATGAAAATAGTTTGATAACAATCCTTCTGTCAGCTGTGATGTCAAGAATATCTAACATGATTATAGGTAAAAAATAGTGAGAGACAAAGAAGAGGCACAATAGTAAATTTATGAACTTTTGAGAAATTCAGTCTTATTCAATTTATAATTTATTGCTCCTCTAGCATTTATTCTTCTGTCACATTAAATCTATCATAAATAAAGTTAATATTGAACCTATTGAGACAGCACATTTAGAGCAGGAAAAACCTCATAAACTCAAGGTACATTATAACCTCTACAAGTAAATGAGGCTTAATGACCCATCTCCTGGGTAGTAATTATGATTCTTGATGCTAATTACCTTTGCTTTACTATGCTAACTAAAACACTTCTTACTTTACAGCCTTATATGCTTCTAAGAAAAAATATTTTCATCTTCTCTGGATTTTTCCCCCATATTTTTGTACAGTAAAGAATAACAGATTACAATAAGGCATCAGAGCTAAAAAGCCTCAAGTCTTTCGCTTTGACTGGTTGGTGTTTACTGTTAAGCCAATAGTTGTTTATTCTCATGAATATGTGATGTGAAACCTCACATATAAGTGTGTTAGAGAGACACCTCTATGACAATCCTTTTCTGTTTCTATGGTGAATCCTATCAGAGGAACTTTAAGTACATTGCATCTACTAAATAATCATCTGATCTGACTTTCCAAGTGAAAAACTCAGGAAACCGTGGTGGCATTATTTTTTTCCCCATTATTCCTGACCTTGCAACACTCCTAAGGGTCACTTTGTTTTAACCATTTATGTGATCATGCCATGCGCTAGACCAAAGAACCCATATGGTACAAAAGCTCTGCAAAACAAGTATTCCTTAATTTTTTTTTAAACCCAGAGCAGTTTCGAGTGCAGCAGTTTTGCTGGTACCTCTAGCAGCACGGGAACAGAAATGAAAGGCAGCAGGCAGGAGAAGCAAGAATATCTTAACCAGTATTGTTTCAGCTTGGTAACATGAAACCATGGCCTGACATGACCTGCGAGTAGCAGACTGGCATGTGGAATCACCTTACCAATGTGCCACAGACTCTCTTTTCTGGTAGAAATTGCAATAATCTTTTCAGTGAAAATAAGGCTTCAGTTTTCATCCAGGATTACCTTAGTCAGCCTTGTCAGTGAGCACATGAGCATTTCTTTTAGCTACATTCAAGCAAGCAGGTTGGGGTTTCACTGTTAGTGTGCTGCCTGTGGTCACATATCAGGTGTTCAGCAGAGCTGAGAGTGAAGATCAGCTCTTATAGGTGCCCATTTTATTTCTTGATTTCAATGATTTCCTTGCTGACTTACAGCAGAAAGCAGTCATGGCATCCTGTCACTCTATCTTTTTACAGATACAAAAGCTTACTGTGGGCAAAATTATCCATGTAGCTAAATGCTTAACTTACCTTATACAGTATTGAGTCACAGACACAGAAAATGTCAATGATGATGGGATTTTCAAGCAGGGGAAGAAGATGGTCAGGCATTCCTTGCCAAAAATGTAATAGGAAATGCTGGATCTAAAGGAATAGGAACCAGATTCATAGACATAAATCATGCTTTCTTGGCTTCCCATGCATATGTACCCAGAATGCGTGCCCAAACAACCTTACCTCTTCAAAGTTCCCATTAATTGCATTGTCAAGGACACACTGACAGTGTGTTTTGTACATCATGATAAGAGTATCTACCTGTTTTGGAAGAAAGAAATATTGAACAGAGTTTCTTAACTCTTTTCTTTACTGCTATGGTGATCTAAGTTTCTGCTTTCTGTAGCTAGTATGTAAACACATAATATAAACTGTATTGCAATGCATATTTACAAATAGGCAGCCTGTATATCCAGAAGTGATGAGGATGTCACTCATCTCTAGTTTAAGCAACAGCTTTATGTCGTTATTATTCAAGCATTATTTAAGTCATTATTTAAGCCAAGTACTGATGCTGTTGTCAGAAATGTAGCATCTGAACGTGTATACACTGTGAAAATGTGGATAATAGAGTAAGGTAATAGCTAGATTAGTCAGTCAGATGGTAAAGTAAATTCACCTTTCTGAAGCTAAGATTAATCCCAAAGAGCAGTGCAAGTTAATCATTAGGCTACTATAGGCGTCTATGAGTGTTCTGAAACATCATCTAGTTGGACAAATGAGAAAATAGCTGCCAGTCATTTGGTCAAAGTTTAATCACTGCCTCACATGAACTGAACTTTAAAAAGCAGAACTCCCTTTCATCTCATCAGGCTACTTTATCTGAGTGGAGTGTTCCCCTATTTAAAAAAAAAAAAGAAGAAGAAAAAAAAAAGAAAGAAAGCAGTAATTTTAAAAAATTGTAGCAAATTATAAGACAAGAAATAGGCAAACTATTTTGAGGAAGGAAAAGTGCTAGCAAAGCCATTCTTATGGTCCTGAATCACAGAAGGTTTGCCGCAGCTTGTGAACTTCTCCAGCAAGCCAGTCTCAGATTTCGAATGAACCTGGTGCCATCTTATTGCAGTAGGTTCAGGATGCAGATTTCTTTGAAAACGGACCCTTCTGACTCTCAGAGCTGCTTCTCTAACTACACATCTTTCAGAAACACTAGCACAGTGTGAGACTCAAGAACACTTTAAAGAATTGTTCTTGAAAGGAGTTGACGGAAGTTTAAAGTTTGGGTAAGTTCTCTCCAGAAACATTAAATGCAGGAATTACCCATCTGTTTTAGTGCAGACTGCTGTATTTATGGACTCTCCAAAGAATTAAGTTGCAAGCAATTCCTTAGGAGTTTAATGCAGAAGTCAAACTTCACGTATGGGCTGTCTTCAACAGAGTACCTAAATATCTTAGGTTCAATAACCTTTGGTCAGATAAGCTGAAGGATGGAAAAGGCAGTATGAAAAGAAAACAGGAAATAAAAGAACAAGAAATGAGGAAAGAGCAGCAAGGAAAGAGAATGCAGGAGACACATAGAAATTCATCTTTCCCACAGTCTCCTCATAACTCAGTAAGTCTGTCCCCAGACAGTCACACACAATGCTGCTGCCCCAAAAATGAAGGCAGAATGAATTGCAAGTTTTTCTCCATTGCTGGAGCAGTAAAAATCAGTTTTGTTTATACTGCTGTGTTGGATATTCAAGGAACCTCAAACGCTTGCCAGATTTAAATTTAATGAGAATGCCGTCTGTAGGAGAGATGTCACTTCACTGATGGAGACTGTAGCAGCAGGTGGTGCACTCTGCTGAGTATACCAGTTCTTGGGCTTTCTTTAGGAATGGTAAGATTTCCAGCTAAGATTTCCAGGTAAGATGGCTGCTTTTGTTTAGCTTCTCCCTACACGAATCCTAGGCTTCACTACTTTCTCAGAACAAGCTTAGGAGGAGGGGCTCATAAAACAAAAAGTTCCAAAGCAACGTGTCTCAAAGCAGTCACCATCATCACCTGCACTGGAGGTTAAATTGAAAAGTTCAAAATGTCTGTCAAAGGATTTCTAGCACAGTGCAGGAATGTAGCAGCCTGTAAAGTGACCAGAAACAACACAGACATAACACACAGGCAAAGAGTCAAGGACATAAACCATGAGAGAGATACTTCCCACTGAAGAGTTATCCTTAGGATAAGCAATAACAAGTATTGATTTGAGGAATGATTTAAGTAATTTTAAAAAAACCCAAACATGTTCAAATTTTCAGTCTCTTTTCAAACAATGAAGGAGAGTAAAATTCATCCAACTATTTGTTGTGAATTATTTGTTCTGTTCTAATCAGAACAAAATTTACCTTAAATCCAGAGGCATTTGTAAAGAATACAACTCTCAGTTATTTGTTTGTTTTGCTCTCCCCGTCTTACATACCATCAGTTTGTAAAATACTGGGTCAGTTAATAGGTAAATAATTCAACCACCTTTCCATTGGAAAGCCGGTTAATCGGTGTTAGTAAAGGTTTGCCCCCTCTATAAATCAGTCACCTCTGTTTGATTATGGACGTTTCTGGCTCTTTCATGTCAATACCTCAAAGGCCAAGATATGAAGAAACATTCTATGGCAAATTTTTGATCTCTAAGACAGAAGAGAAGGAGCTCACATTTTACCTTGTCTTTAGAAATGCATCCTTGAAGCAAAAGGTGTTGAGCACTTGGAAACTCTGGGAGGAGTGTTCCAGTTTTAGAACTCAGAGAATATTTACGAGTAAAACCACCCTGAAACAGAAGGGAAAAAACAGGAACATTGAAATAGCTAATGTTGTTACTTCTGAAACCAACAATTCATGCTAAACTTGTATATTATCACATGAGCCCCTCAATGTTCCAGAATACTTGCATTCAGATAATCCTTCAAAAATATTGATGCTTATCAAGATCTTCACACCAGCTCAGGAAGGTTATTAAATATGTGTCTAGAACTAAACTCCACTGAACACTCTTAAGGTCTCAAATGCTACAATTAAGGTGAAACCCTCATCCTTGAGAGAAGAAATACAATCTGTGTTATGGTTCTGTCCTTACTGGCTGAACTGTACTTAATTCTCATAGAACTGCACTCAAACCTAAAGAAGACCATTTGGCTGAAACCCTTCATTCTATTTTAGCCTAACCAGTCCTTACGTCAAGTCAGTGTGCAGAGCCACGAGCTGGCCTTCTGTGTGTTCCTGTGGAAAATCTGTTACTTCTGTGCAGATTCCCTCTGTACTAAGGGATGAAATTTATGATCATGCACAAGGCATGTGAATGGAACTTGAAGTGACCTTTTCCTACTCCTTTTCCTACAGGTAGATTTCACTGAAGTGGGAATGGTAGGTATATAGTGAAATTTACAGTGTAAAAGTGTGCAAATGAGACTATTTTTCTGTAAATGTTGACTCATTACTTGGAGACAAGTTTCAAGTGAAATTCTCTCAAATACTGAATTGAGAAAACCATAGCTGTAACTGACTTATTCAACATAAATATAGCCCTATTTTTATAAGGGGATATGTCTGACAAAACAGACAGCAAAACACCAAACGCATACATCATGTAAACTAATTTTGCCTGTGCTATCTACTATTCAAACACATATAAAGCTCTAAGTAAAAGAAATTGTAGAAATTTAGAAACATTAGTACTTCATGTCAATACTTTCATAGTGTTATAATTGCCCATCAGTATAAGGAGGGTATTTTTTTAACAGGAGTAATCTTAATGATTTTATTATGCAATTACCCATGAAATATATTAAAAGCTCTGATTAAAAGGGATTTGTTCATTTTAAAGAAGGCGGTGATGGTGGTGGGAGGCTTAAGAGAAGATAATCTGCAATGTTTTTACTTTGCTAATGGACTTATATGACTGTGCCTCAGTTCTAGGCTTAATATTTTAACCTGCTGCCACTTGCCCTTTCACTTTAATGCCATCTGTTTCTAATGGCCATTTAACATTAAGATAATGACAGTAATATTATCTGCCTAATTAACCATGCAGACACTAATGGTGCACTAACTGGTTTAGATAAAAGAATTTGCTGATATCTCCCCCTACAGAGAGAATACTAGAAAATGTGATAAAACATACCAGAAGTAAACATTGTCCCTGGCACTCAATAAGTGTTCATTCAAATGCCATTTACTCAGTATATTTAGACAATCAGTGCTTTAACATCTTTCCAATGTCTTTATGTTCCTACTGAGAATTACACCTTATGCAATCATTGTAAATCTTTTTGGAATACCTAATTGCATGTACCTTCAGGCAAGTGAAAAAGGATGTATCTATCACCTGTTCACACTAATGAAAATATAATGCCAAATTTTCAGTACACTGAGATTATTCTAATTCAGTTTTGACCATGAAAGTATTGTTTTTCTCTTAAGACCTGTCTGAATAATTTCAAGCAATACAGAGCTTGACAATAAAGAACTCACAATGATGTGCCCCTTCTCATTTATCTCCATTGACTTATCTGTGAACATTTTTTTCTGGGAGGACAAAGGAATTTTGGGGCAGAAACAAGACAGATTTGTGGAATTGTCAATTCCAAGGCAGACTGGGAATGCCACATCAGAGATAGAAGAAAATATGCATCCATTTATGCCAAAGGAACCAGATATATTCAATCCCAAAACTCTGAACAAATGAATGCCGCAGTAGTGCTCAGGAGTAATGTTGGGGATATCCCATGGCATAGCACTATCTTTTTTTGATAAGATAGCCGATTATCTGAACAGGGAAAATGCAGCTGATCTAATCTATCTGAACCTCACTAAAATACTTGACATGGTGTCACCATGGGAAATGATCAGTTATGCTGGTGAGAGTGGGGATTAGTAAAAGAATGTAAAAATGTTTAAGAAACTGACTCCAGCTGAAATGCTAACAAGTTGTGTTGACAGGGAAACTACTGGGTTGAAAAGGGATTGAAGTGAAGATTCCCAAAGATCGGAGCTGGGGCTGATCTCACTGAACATTTCATAGATTAAACTGGTTGACATGAGCTAATGAAATCACCGACAGAGGAAGACCAAGAGGTCATGTAGAAAGATGTGGATGGCTTTGAGATAATGGTAATAAGGGGGATGAAAATCAATAGAGCAAAGCTACACTCTCAGGGACCAATAAAAATGTCTGCTATCAGCTAGGAGTTGCTTATCTGGAAATGAAAAAGGTGAAAGGCTTCCTGTGTATCAGTTGATCGCAGAAGGTATATTTAGTCCAGTAAATTAAATGGTGTCAAGAAACATTCCCAGGCAATACTGGAACAGTATTACTCAGAACAGCGTCTGGCATTGTTTTGGCCCATGCCGATTAGCAGTATCCCAAACACCTTCTAGTCACATTTCAACAGGTACTGCACATTAGGGACACTTCTTCATGGCAATGTGGCAGAGATGTCTCTGTGTCCTTTTGCAGATTCAGGAGTTTAATAATATGGATGCAGGATATTCCATGCCAGTTGAACTCAGTGTCAAATAAAAACACTGTGAGCAACCCTTAACCCTTAATGTACAATAAGCCATAATTTTCTACTATAAATATGACCAGGATGACAATGACTATGCCATAGTGTATAGTAGTAAAAATGTAGACTACTTGTGGGGGGCTGGAGAACAAAAACCAACAAAATCAGATCCAGTTCTAGGGGTTCATCAGAAGGGATATTTCCAATAGGAATTGGAAACATGCCATTTACAATACTGTATGATTTATTTTACTCTAAAGATATCAGAACAAGTATGGTGGAAGGCTATAAGGCTGATAAGTAGTTACTAAAAGCTGCTGTTTGTCCCATCCAGCAAGCAAAAGCAGCAAAAAAGCATAGCACAACAAAATGTCATGAAGAGCAAAAAATAGAGAAAGGCAATCCTGACTAGGAGGCACCAATTTCAGTTTATTTAAACAAAAAAATCTTTTCAGCTTCCAGTCAGACAAATGAGATTTTGAAAAAGCCCTCCTGCAAAAGTAACATGTAAAAAAAAATAAAGCTAGAGCTTGATCCTTTGCTTAATTATGGTGATGGGTAACTGGATTGCAATGGGAACCCTAGAGGGTGTTTTCAAATCTTATTTTTCTTTGAATATTTAGAGGAGCAAATACTTAGCTTTGTTAAAAAAGGTTATGCAGTCAAATATTTAATGAAAAATATTGTTCCAATTTTCAAAGAAATTAATTTGAAGGAGACCACAGGTCGCATAATATTTGGATTGTAACAGAAGCAAAAGGAAGCAGACTACAGCACTTACCTCATTCTTTAGCTTGCTTCCAGAGAACCTTTGAAAGTAAACACATTTGATTATTTTTTTCCTATGCAGAACATTTGTAGAGATTATATGTCTATATACATGTATGACTATTGGAAAAATGATCACGTTTTTCCAAATGCAACTACAGGTTTTAATGGGGTTTTAATGGTTTTTTTTCTTAACTTCTTCCACTGATTTTCAGATACCTGGGGATAACAGGAAACCTACTGATGTCTTATAAAACATGAAGATTAAGACCACTGACTAAACAGTAAAGTACAAAATCCAGTTTCAGGTTTTTGGTTGGATCTTTGCAACTTCACAAACAGCAAAAGGTTCGCATAGGTGCAAGTTCATAATGTCTTTATAAGGAAATGCATACAGGTTTTGATAGAGATGAGTAAATTCAGAGTAGAAAAAGTATATATATAAAACTTACATTTCTTGGAAAAATTAAGAAATCATAGTGATTTCCCACTCTTTTTCACTACAGTACTATTTTGATGCAATGAAATACATTTCTGAGATAAAATATTCCTTAACTGGCAAAAGTGTGCTGCAGTACAGTGAATGTCCTATTAAGAGTACAATTGAGAGATTCCCAGTGAAGTCACTGGACTATCAGACAACCCTTCAGTGCAGAAATCAGAAAGAACATTTTAAATTATAACTACTAAAGTAGAGAATGTGTAATAATAGCGATTCTAATGGATCAGTATAATGATAAATGTTGTTTGATTATTGTTATTTCCTGTACCACTAGCTGCCAACTGATAAGATACTGTGGGCAATATGAAGTCTCATAATTATTAGTGGCAATATCACGGTTTCCTGCTGTTGAGATGCTCTCTGGCTGTTTCCTGCTCTCTGAGATGCTCTCAGAAGTCCAGAGGCTGAGCAGTTGTGGAATTCCTCCTGCCCAGGCCTGGCACAGGTGCCTGACAGTTCCCATCACATGATAATCCAGCATATGTTACCTAGACAGTCCCCTTGCCTGTTGATAATTGAGTACAAACGAAGGCATCACTCAGCTGATTACAACGTGGATCTAATTAACTTCAAGGCTAGATGTATTTGTTTTGGACTCTGGATTTCCACATGTTCAGCAAAATGTACATGGAATGTACAGTGAAAATGTGAGGCAGCATCTGCTAGCATTGCTCTTCCAGAGCCTCACCTACTAGAAGAGACATAAGGACAGATTCCACGGATCACTATATGCAGCAGCCAGGAACTGGGAGATTCAGTTTTGAATCCCTACACTGCCTGATTCTTTCCTTATCCAGAAGCTTACTCTAAACCCCAGGCTACTGCCTCATTCTCTTCACACAGAAAAATCCAATCACCGTGACAGGCCAGGCCGTTCAAAATGAGCGTCTGACCTTCTGTTTTAATTCAGCTAGGGAGGCAATCAAACTGCTGGACCCTGAAAATTCAACATCTCATACAGGACAGCACAGATCCTAACACAAAGAAAAGGTTCCTAATCAGTGAATCTAGTGAGTAGTCCTGAAAATCTTAGAGAGTATCTATGCCATCTTTATGTGAGTGTACACTGCCAGAAATCCAGCTGTGGGGAATTTTGCAGAACCTCCACTTTCTTTGCACTCATTGCTGCTAGATTGTGCCTGCCTGACATAAAGCTGAGGAGTAAGAATTATTATATTCCCTTAAATGAAAACAACTGTCTTTTAGTCAACAAAATGAACAATTTGTTCAAGGTAATTCTGTATTATGAAAGACAAATACACTGTGTACCAGTAACACCTCCACAGCTCTGGATAAATACCAGACAAAGAAATAGAATTTTCCAATCTATTACACCCTAAGTATTGCTGTGGAGAGAACCCTCTCTTTTTAAGCATCATTGGCAGCATTACGCTCAATTTTTACACTTGTTCTATTGTTTGGAAAAGGTCTCTTTGGATATAACCTAAATCTGCCGACAGTCGAATTTTCTATGTGTGATTATAAACTCATTTATTCCTTTCCTTTCTCAGAGTCCTACTTATCCAGGTATACTGCCACAGACAATGAAAGCCATCATTCAAGCCATATGTGAACAGAGACATTTGTTTTACGAACTATTAATCTTTGGCAAACCAACAGGCAGCTATCGTAAGGTATTGATCCTGCTAGCTGTCCCTTAAATAAATATAATTAGAGCTTCCTGGGTTAGGCTTAAACTGATATTAGCCAGTCAAAGGACCTGTAAATATTAATCTACACTGACCCCTCCCTCCTGCCCCACAGGTGCCAGCTTCACACCATTCTCCAGACGTTTCATAATGGAAAGCTGTCCTGGGGAAAGAACTCACAGGGTGACACACAAGCAAACAAAATTAGACTAGTGTTCTGGAAATGGGATTTTGCTCCCTCATACAAACTTGAACAAATGGTCTGCTCTTAAAAGTTGATGCAGCTCCACACTGGCTTTGGTGGGGTCAAAATGGAAGACACTAGCAAAATATATAGATCAACCTCTTAAAACACCGAGATAAGCAACAGTCCTAGTTCTTGCAGAAACAAAAATTAGAGTCCTACAAATACCTTCCCAAAGGAAAGTTATAGTTAGACCTTCACTGCTAAAGTCTCAGAAGTTATGTTATTTTACCTGGTTAAGCCCTTTCCAGAATACACAGAGTGGTAATATGCACTGCTTTCTTTAATGCCAATTCCATAATAGTGATACCTGTAGAAAAAAGAAAAAAAGAGGAGTGTTTATGAGTGACATGTGAAGTAAACAAAGCCATCAAATTGATTTTAAATGCTTTCTGAAAACTTTTCTATACAGTGTCTAACTATTCCTTTCACTGACATGGAACAAAATCTGGTGTCATAGAAAAGAGTATTGTCATGATTTCATCCAAAATTCAAGGGTTAAATTTAGAATACTCTCTTACAGGAATGTAGCTGGAACAGAAAATCCAGAAACTTATTACATCTCTTTTCCGTAATATGCATTCTGTTTCATTTTACTTCATTTGTTTGAAAGGGTTTGATCTACCAGGTTCATTTTATCTCACTTGCCACCGTTACATTTAGACAGTCCCTCAGAGCCATCTCGGTTGAAAATAGCTTGCCAGTGCACCTTATAACTTAGTGTTCTGTCTCCTGTGACTAACAATGGTAACATGTCATTCATTCATTCTTCTGTCAGGTTGTAGGCTGACTAACGCTAAATTATTAAGCCATTTACATACTTCTCATCCACATTTGTCTCCCCTGTTGCTCTCCTGGAGATTACTGCTCCCAAGTAGAGCTTGACAAAGGAAACATTGCTTGGCCTTTGCAGTGCTCACACCCAACACCTTAACCAAAGACACCAAAGGTGCTAAAGAGGATGGGTTGGTGCTAAGAAAACTGTCTGCGAAGTAGCCACTTACTGCTTTCCACTAATTTTGCTACAAAATAAGTGACCTCTGAGAGAAGGGCAGGAGAGCAAACTGGGAGCAGCTCTTTCCTTACTGGTCATAGTAAAGTTTGCTTGAGTTCATCTGTCAAAGGTGATAGGCCCCATCTTATAAATTCCACTCAACAGATTTAAAAACTGATTGTGTTAAACCAAATTTGTCTAAGACTCTAATGGATAGAATACAAAGGTTAATTTGCTTTTTACTAAAATTAGTTTGAAAATACCATGACAGCTGGTTTAACTGAGCTGCTTCAAAGTTGCACTTTGCAACATATTGCACTGATTTCACTGAAACTCCCCAAAAGCTTGAAGAAATGCATTATTGAGACACAAAGCCCCAGCAAATAGTTCATAGAACACATTAACAAAAGTGTTAATCTCATCTCATCTCATCTCTGCTGATCCTGGTGATGACCATTAAAAAAAAAAATCACAATATTTTGTTTGCTCTTTTATGGAACTGTCAGAGGTAAGAACAAAACCCTCACGTGCTTTATATTTACAAAGCTGGTTAAAGGCATTAGATAAAAATTATGCCTAAGAAAATGTTCATTAGGATGATATATTTGCCTAGCTTAGGTAGCTTTGACAATCTCAGCTGAAATGGTTTTTCTGTTTCTGGACAGTCTGTTGTGTGCCTTCTGGATTTTACAGCCAAGAAACATGACAGAAAGTGGCAGCATCACTTTTACTGCTTTCCTGAAACTGATGAGTCTACATAACACTGCTAGGTCACTGTGGCACCTGCCAACCCCTAGGAAAGCCAAAATTTTCTCCCCTCTTTCCTTACTGAGACACAAGAGGTATTGAAAATATACATGTACAGAATCTTTGAAATAACAGCATTTACTTAGTCTTCACATTGCAAGGGAGTCCACTGAACAGGATGAAAAACATAGTAGAGCTGTGACTGCATCTTTAACAGTGTTATCTGCACATTTGTCATTGGCCATGTAAGCAAGCACTTGCCCACATCTCATTCCAACAATTTAAATCTCCCAGCTTCAATCACATGCCATTTTTTAAATTCTAAAAAAAATACTTTTACACTTTCACCATAAATTTGGTATACCCTCTTGCTAAGGTTGGAGTGGACCAGAGGAAAGGAAAAGCATTATTTCTTTACAAAGTTAGGATTCAATATCTAGATTATCCAACATCTAATTCAATATTAATACATTTGGGCTAGGAAAAGGAACTGTTGTATGATTCAGATCCTCAGGTATCCAGCGGTAGACACTTTACTTGCTCCTGCTGGAATGCCCCAAGATACCAGAATTTATCACTGAGACATCTTGTTATGTAGAGAATAGATATTTTTCAGTACATATTCTGTGTGTATTAAAGGCACAGCAGGTATCATTCTGTTTTTCTTCAGTAATGTATAGTTGAATTTTTAGTGCTAAAAAATACAGCTTTCCATTCATGACACAGAAACAATTAAAAATAATATAATTTTACTTTTCAAGCTCTGTCTGGCATATTCCATAGAGTAACAGGGTATGAAGATTATTATTCTCTTACAAGCCAAAGTCATTAGCTGAATAGCTTATTTTGGGCTCCCTGTTGAGAGTAGTATACCCATCCCAGACACATTGATAACATCTTTAACCTACATCTTCAAATGCCTTCCTTGTGTCTCTTTATGTGCATATTTTTATGTGTATGTACCGTATTTTGTGTTTTACTATTTATTATTTCTGTTGTGTAATTAATACAACGTAATCAGTCACTACAAGGAATTTACTCTCAATTTTTGAAACAAACATTTTTTAAAACAAGCTGAACTACTTTTCTCTTTTAATTTCAGTGGTTTGTTGTAACATATGTTCCTACACGACTTGTAGCTCTGATTTTAGCATACACTGACACAAATGATAGCTGATAAGGAAATGACAGGCTTAAGCTGTTCAGGGACTTGCAATAACTTCTTATCACAGGGCCAGCTGCCATATCAGTTTTATTAACCCACTAAATCACTCCTAATAAATAAGATAATAGTTTTCAGACATGATGGATAAAAGCTAAGATTCACCATTGATCAAAGTCTACAAAGAAATTAAATTGTAACTTGAGCTCAAACAGTCTTCCCTATGTATGGACTGAGCAGTTTGAATGTTTTCCCCAATAGCTGCTTCAGGTGGTTCATGTACTGTGAAAGTTACACCTGAGTTCTAGTAGTGACCACAGTATGTTCAACATTACCAATGCAAAAAGGCAGATTCAGAAGAGAGAACAGTTGCTTATGAAATACTAATCTAAGAGAGCAGTTTGCAGTATTTCTGGTGCTGCATCTTTTTTCACTCAGCAGGAACATAGAAAATTTCCCTTACCTTCAGCTATGTAGAGTGATTAGCACGGGCATGAGAGATTAATATATTTTGTTAACAAAATTGTGTCCAATGTGTTGGACCTTCTTGGCCAAATGTTTACATGAGTTTTAGTATTGACACTTTTGTACAAATGGGTTGTTGGATGTAAAGACAGAGAAAGAAAGATTCTGACTTGAATTCTGGGAATCATTAGACTCAGTTTTAAGTTTGTCCTTTGCCCAGAACTAGAGATGACAAATGCTGTTTGGGAACAGAGGAGGAACTAGCATTTGTGTATCACACATCTTAGAACAGCAACCATATTCCATATGCTAGTGCAGGAGCTTTTCCTCAAATCCAATTCATGCTCATGTGGATGTTAGAAAGAGCTTGAATCAGTGCGGGAGAAAAACAATTTCCGTCACCTTGAAGATGATGGAAAAAGGAAATTATTTTCTTTGCTTTCTTCTGATAACAGCCAGGCTCTACCAATAGATTGCTGTGCATGCTTGCAGTGTCCAGGAAGGCACTTTTATCCTGGGGCGTTAACTTTTCTCTACAATATAGGAACAATTATTCCACTGGAGAAGAATTGTCTTCTTCCTTTTCATGCTTTTGCAGCATCTGACTCAGTAAAGTCTTGGACAGTGATCAGAGCTCCTAGGCAATATCACCATATAAAACATCACTGTCAGGAATAGTTAGTATTAATACTGCTCCTAGTAGCACTATATCGTACTAATGATAGCAGCAATAAAAATAATACAATGTCACTACACTAGCATGCTTTAAAAAATATGATTTAATTGCTAGTAAGAGCTCTCTTACTAGTAACCCAGAAACAGCTTATAACATTTAAGGTCCATGCTGACATAAAAAGAGTGTAACTAGTAATTTACTGAAACTGATTACATTCCTTTAACTTTCTTATTAATTTAATGGAAACAGTTCTGTAAATGACATTTGTGTGACTAACTGCTACCTGGTGAAATCAGAAATTCAACTGCTCCTCACTGAGTCTGTAGTTCTGAGGGGCCCACAACACCAGAGACAGAAAAATAGATTATCACAGAACATTAAACTGAGAAAGGGTAGATTTAGATTAGATACCAGGAAAGAATTCTTTACTGTGGGGGTGTTGAGGCACTGGCATAGATTGCTCAGAGCAGCTGTGGATGTCCCATCCCTGGAAATGTTCAAGGCCAGACTGGAGGGGGCTTTGAGGAATCTGGCCTAGTTGAAAGTGTCTCTGCTTGTGGCACGGGTGTTGAGACTAGATGATCTTTAAGGTCCCTTCCAACCCCAATCATTCTACCATTCTATTCCTCTATGATTTTATGATTCTGTGATTTACACTGACACTTCTCTACGACTTGCTGCTATATTTGGTCTCTGAACTGGAAATATTGTCATCTGTGCCTTTTGTGAGGTTCTTTTTAGCACAGCAAGACCAAGGTAAATGAATCTTAGCAGAAATGAGAATTGCAGAGGAAAAGCCTCCGAGGAAAACTGATGAAAAAAATACAGAGAAACAAGTACCAGATGTTCAAACAAAAGCTGCTGATGCCTCATTCCTTTGAGGAAATTGTGATTTGAAAATATGGCACATAATACCAACAAGGTCAGTAGGGATATAGAATCTGCTGAAGAAATGTTGGGCATGAGTTATTTCTGTATTAATATTGTTTAATGTCATTGAGAAAAGGGGAATATAATGACACATGTTCCAACACAATTAATTTTGTAGCTATATACATATTTGAAACATATTCATTTACTTAATAAAGGTTGACTTACTGTGCTTAAATCATGCAGACACATGATGTGTTTTGGAAGTTTGGATCCTCATTGGATCCTGTTTATCAATCTGTTAGATATGTCAGAACAAATATATAATGAGCATGTGGGAGACTTCTCCCTTGTATTATCTCGTTCATTGTAACTAAGTGGTTCACCAACCCATGTTGGGTTATGAACCAGACTAACAATTCACCAAGGCATTGATGAATTAGTAGGTTGTCAAATATTCCTGCACAAATTCTGAATGCCAGATCTCTTAAAATCTTAAACACAACACCAGCAGCAAAGCTATGACTACATCATCTTATGCCTGTAATGACATCTTAAGTTCACCACAGCAGACAATACAAAAATTCCCTTTTCCCTAATAAATACCCTTTCCAATAACTGCTCTCCTCAAAACCCCTCTACTCAGCATCTATAGGTCACCTACAAAGAGAGAAATGAACTTCAGTTTCAGTTTTCCTCTATACATTGCACACTGTGTACTATCTCCTAAAAAAGATGAATGGATTACAAATTTGTAAGACTGTGATAGACAATATGGAAGAACTATTCTCTGTTGAAACCGACAAAAAAAAAAAAAAAAAAAAAAAAAAAAAGAAAACGGAATAATGTTCTATGAAGACTTTATTTCCCTTGGATTTTATTTTTATTAATGGTTATTTAAAATAAATGCTTGAGACATGCTCAAGAAATAGAATGTCTTTGCGAACATTTGGAATTTAAATTCTTCCCCACCTTCATTTTTTCTGCAACAAAACCTAAAATTCACAAATGACATCTTATTCATTCTTCATCAAAACTAAAGTGGAATCAACTATCTATTTCTTGTATTTCTAAGGCAGGAAGAAAACCAAGTATAACAACACTTAACAACCTCCCAAAACTATGAACGTAAAAAATTATCTTTCAGACATTTCTAGCATCACTTAGGAAAACAAGTCTAGTTGGTTTTTTTCTTTTCAGTCTCCTTTCGTATTGAGTTTTGCTTATAAACTACTGAAAGAAAAGAGTAACTTCGTCTTTCAAGGCTAAGTAGCTCAAAACTAGGAGTTTTCCCAAAAAAACAGAATGTTTGAGTTTCTTCTATTACTATCATTACTCCGGTTTTCTATCTTATTCATTAGCAAAATGGATGCGAGGGAATATGTGTGTTACCACTCTTCATAACAGTTTTACACTAAATTATTCATGGTCAAAAGCATAATGACAGCATCAGAACTAATAAAAATTTTACCACCAGGTGATATAGAATTGTCTATGATCTATTCCTACGACCTAATATCTTACAGATCAAATATACAAATTAATAGGATATATTATTTATGGAATGACTGCACTATAAATTGTGTACTTTTCAGAGTTTTATAAGATACCCACAACAACAAGCAGAAGTATACCTTATTCTCAGTTTAAAACAATGCTTTTTTTGGTGGTGTATTTAAGTGAATCCATATTGTTACGCAGAGAACACAATGAAAGCTGTTAGGCTTGCAAAAGGGAAATAAAATCACTATTTATAGAAAGATGAGCAGCTATAAAAAGACATATGTATTATAAATGCTTTTTATATCTAATATTTTGACATATAATTGCAACATATGCATGGGTCTACAAATGCAATGACAAGATTTAGAAGCTTAATCAGTTTAATTTTAGAAATTATGCCTGCAGCAATGTTTTCAAACTTAAACTCTTGAATTTGAGTATCAGTTTCACCATGTACATGAAAGTTATCACTTGTAGTGTATCATCTGAATAAAGCCCCCTGCCAATTAGTACATGTTAAGGAGACATGGAAATACTCATCATTCCTAAAATTAGTTCTATTACCAGCTACACATGTAGTTGTGCCTTACTTTGAATGGCCCCTTGTTCCAAGCCGCCTTGTGGTAAGGAGAGGGAACTTCTGGCGAATTGTCTAAAGAGAAAATAACTGCATTAATTTCTAACACCAGTAAAATTTCGCAGCAATCTGTTTATAGAAAAATCGTAGCGTAAATATATGATCTAAGATAGTTCATTAAAAAACATTTTTTATACTTATGGCACAACATAAATGATTAGGCCATGTTTCACACTGCAGGCTTTCTTCCATCCTTGCCCATCTTGTTGTGTATCTCCAGTCCTCCCACCTGTTCTCCCTTTCTGTTTTCACTTTTACATTTTAAAATCTAGTTTTCTTCACCAGAATTCTATTATTTTCAAGTTCCTAAAGTACAACTGTATCTCTTGCTTCAGAGATATAAACAAAACCAGGGGAAACTCTGTCATCTAGCTATTCTGTTTTCAAAAACAACTAAATTGATTTTTTTATCTGAAAGTGTGATCTGAGAAATTAATTCAGTAATAGAGGTAGATCCAATAGATATGTCTAAAAGACAGATCACTGTCCAAACAATGTTTAAATGGAACCTATTGCCTTTCTCATTTATACTGGAAGTGTGTATGAAAAGTAGATATCCACTTTTTTAATATATCCAGTTTAAGAAGAATAAAATAGGAAACTAACATTTTATGAACCAGATTTTAAATCCATTATTATTATTTAATTTAATTAATGCATTTTGCTATGTATGAACCATTACTAAATCAGTAGTGTTTAAAAAAAGATGATCCTTGAAGCATTTTTGGTTTCCTGTTTCACTAAATGCTCAGGATTTAATTTCGAGAGTTTACATCTTCCGTTCATTAAGTTGCTTCAGGCTTAATTGTAGGGAAGGGTAGAAAAGAGAATGAAACCAAAATTTTTCATTTGGGAGCTCTTTGTGTTATTAATTTCTTTTCCCTTCTAGTATTGCTTGTGTCACATCTCACTTTACACTGCCTTTAGTACAAGTGTCTTCCATGTCAGATCTGCTTTTGTGGGAAGAACCTATTAATGTCATCAACAACAAGGAAAAGAAAAAAAGCACTCATAGAGGATGCCTTTTTTTTTTTTTTTTTTAATAAAAACAACAGTAAATCAAAGGGAATTTCAGCTTCAATCTCCTAAAGGTGATGTTAAGAAATTCCTCCATAGGAGACAGTGTAGTTATAGTTAGTCTGATTCCATGTACATTAGCAGTAGGAAACACGTGAATTTCAAAAGATTTTTTACACAGGTCTACTAAATTGTGATTCTATCAAACAATTGATTTAAGAAATTATGAAGACATTTACTTATTACCTTCCCAAAAGTTGCAGCACAGGCAGGTTCCAGCTTCTCTTTTCTGCAGAAGTCTAAATAATGTGCATATAGGATGCATCTTGGTAAACAAACTCCTTCACATACAATGTAGTTTTCTTCCAGCCTGTGCAGAGAAAGACACTGCCAGAGTAAGAAGCAATATGCTATTTCTCCCGATTGCATTCCAGTTTTTGGTACTGCTCTTTTTTTTGGTTGTTCTTCTTTTCTTAATTTCACTGAAGAATTCCATTAGAGCATACAGATGAGTTTCTCCCGAACATGACAGACACTACAGACTGACTCCACACTTGGTGCTTAGGCTAGCTGCAGAATATGGAAAAACTGGAGCCAGATCCCTTTTCTTAATGAGTCTTTTTCAATGTCTGGACTTTTTTGCTTTACTTAAAAAACTAAATTATCATCATCTAAGAGGCAGCATTAGTCCAAAAATAAGAGCACTAACTAGACTATGAATGACCTGGTTTTAAGTCAGTCCTTTAAAAGGATTTAAGAACAGGGACTTGGACTTGCATCTTCTGTCCCACTGTATCCTCAACACCTGAGCTAACGTCTCTTTTCTTCTTCTTTCTGCTTTTTAATTTCCACTCTGGACCTGCAAATGCTTCAAACCACAGTGAAAAAACAAAGAAGGGTGATTTTTGAAGGAGATGAATTTCTGTGTAGCTTCCCAATCAGTTGACAGAATACAAGTGCTGAGTGATGGTCATTAAAGTAAAATTTTTAAAACTGAAGCAAAAACCTGGCTGTCTTCACTTGAACAGAACCCTTGGTAACAGCTGAGTACTTCACTGCTGTCCTGTTGGGTTTTTTGCTTTATCATTTTACATTGTTCACTACTCTTGGGATGAAGTGCAATAAATTTGATTCTCAAATTACACAAATATGTAAGAAAATACTATGTAGTAAGTGCTGCATATTGAATAATTTTGCACTGACTCACCAGACTTAAATCCTTAACTATTCACACTCAGATGTAAACTAGAATAAGAAACTGAATAATTTGGATTAGTCTAATTTTTCAGTTAGAAGAAAAAAAAATATCTCTATTGACAGTCTGCATTTGGTAAATAAGTTCCCATTTAATTCAACAGCACTCCTTCCTAATTTCAAGTGTAACTTAATAGAAACATTTATCAATTAATGTCTGCAGAATTTGACCTCTTAATTGGTTAACTTTTTTCCCCAGATAAAATAAACCAAAGATAGGGCCTCAATGGTTGGGAGAACACAATGTAAAAGAAATGCATTGTAAGACAGTGAAAATCTGTCACAGCCTTAAAGAATAATAAAAGGAGCAGCCATTCACAGATGCAATTCTTAAATGTTTCATTTCTACATTTTGATGATAGATTTCATTGATAGCCACATAGTGTGAGAACCTGACCGAGACTTCTGTTAAGTGACAAACTTCTGATAATTTCGAAACTCAGAAATTTGGGGATGGGTGTCCTTATTTGTAGATGAGGCTCATCCAAAAAAAAAAAAAAAACCAAAAAAAACCACCAAACCCTCAAAACAAAAACAAAAAACAAAAAACAACTAACGAAACACCCCCAAAATGACAAATTCTTTCTAAAAGAACTGTGAGATGTCGCCCTCCTTGCCGGCTCAGCTATTAGAGAAAGGTCCCTTTGAGTGCGACGGACAAGCCGGCTCAGGCCTGGAGCCCCCAGGGCGGGCAGCGGGGGCTCTCCGAAGCCCTACCATTGCAGGGTGAGCTGCGTCTGCTTCTTCTTGTCCTTCATGATCTGCGTGATGCTCTTCCTCGAAGACGGGCTTTGGTCGGCGGCTGTCAGCGCGCCGTCGCGAGCATCCGCATCCTCTTCGTCCGAGGAGAGGGCTTCGCTGCCGAAGTGTGTTTCTGAGCGCCGCGGGGGACAAGAAGAGAGACCCAAGGGCATCGTTACGGTCCTGCAACACGCCGCCCCTCCCGCCTGTCGGCTGCCCGCCGCGGGTTGAGGGACGGGCCCGGCAGCCGCGTCCCCGCCGGACCCCGAGCAGCAGCTCCCGCTGCCTGCCCCGGCTGCCCGCACCTGCCCCGCCGCGGGCTGAGCAGGGCACGCTGCCGGCTCCCCGCCTTTACCTGCCTTGATGCCGGCGGACAGCGGCGGCTCGGGCAGCGCCTCCCGGGCGCAGGGCAGCAAGCCTCGCCCCAGCAGCCCCGCGTAGCGTTCCTCCTGCGCTTCGGCGGGCACCGCCTGCGCGGCCGGGAGGTGCAGGAAGGCGTCCCCCTGCTCGGGTCCCTTGGCCATGCTCCTCAGCGGCGCCGGCTGTNCGGGCGCGGCGGCGGCGGCGGCGGCCTGAGGGCGCGGGGGCGCCAGCTGAGAAGTGGGCCGGGGCTCTGCCACAGCGGCCGGAGACGGTGTCGGCCAAGCGCCGCCGTGAAGGGGAGGAGAGGCGATGCGCGGGAGGCAGCGGGGGACAGGTGTGCCCTACGGCGCCGTCCAGGGAGGCTGCATGGCTCCCCTGCGGGCAGGGACGGCCCGCCCGCCCAAGGGGCTCCGCCTCGCACGGGCGCCCGGAGGCGGCTGTCGGGCGGCGGCGGGGAGGTCTCTCCGTCCGTGCCTGCTCTTCTCCTCCCGCCGCGGTGCTCCGTCAGGCCAGAAGGGGACGGGGCACGGATGAAGGCGGAGGAGGTTCAGGGGAGCCGGCCAGGAGCAGATCTGCCGGGGATTTAATGATTAACTCCCGCCGGCGGTGGCTCCGGCTGGTGTCAGGGAGCAGCTCCTGGCCCGCCGCGGCCACGGCAAGGGGCGGCCGCGGGGTCCCCGCGTCCCTTCGGGGCAGAAGGCGGCCGCGGTGGCTCTCCTCGTTCTCCCCTCCGGGGGAGGCCGGTGGGCGACTGGCGGGCGCTCTGTGCTTCGCGGCTGCCTCCTGACAGCCGCAGACGTGGGACCCTTCTGGGCACTGGCTGTCACTGTCCGTATTCCCTTAATTCCTAGTGTAATTTTGTGGGTGATAGAACAAAACATCTTCGTTTTGTACATTCATCTGGCGGACGTGTCTTTGCTTTGCTCCTTTTCAGCCTGCTGACTGAGAGATGGCAGGAGAGAATCACAGAAAGATGGTCCCTGCTTTTTCCAGAGAACGAAATTGTCACTAGGATGGAAATTTAGTCTGATCACTGCAATATCAACTGTTTTAGTAAATTCTCATTAAAGCAAAATCTTAGGTGTTGTGCTCTTCCAAATAAGGACTGGGAAATTGTAGTATGACTTGTGGTGGCAAGCAGCCCTGAAATGTTATATTGAATTGTGAAGCATTTTTCGAGCCATCAAATAGTGCTGGGCTGTCACAAACATAAAGTTTGTGACCAACTAGCTGTTTTCCTTCTACTCTCTTCCAGTCTTCTGTTGCAGCTCAAGTCGTTGATCCCACCAGCACTACAAGGCAGCAGAATATGACCACTTCCACTCCTGCACAGATGCATTGTCAGACCAGCTATCATCTATCAAATCCATATTTAACAAAACCCCAGGTGTGCCTATATCTGCCAAAAGGCCCAAAACCTCATCTTAAGTATAAATGATGGACTTCAGACATGAGGCAGACAGACCTACGAGAGGGTCCCAGAGTTAAAAATGGCATTTAACCTGAACTTTCTGCTCTTTTGCTTACACCTCTTCCCTGCACTGTGTCAAATATATTTCTTTCCTTACCAGTTACTCCATTCAAACATTTCTTCACTGTTTCCATGTTCCCTTCTTAGTTCATTAAGTGATGCTATACATGGCTTTGACCACACATGCCTGTGTCAGTTCCTAGTGAAACTCACTGGGATAGCTCAGCTTCTGGGTCCAATGGCTTTGTTTTGAGGTTGTAGTAGAATCGCATTTGACCCTCTGACTTTTGGCTGGCCCGAGCACTTCACAGTTTGGTCCACCATGACCAGTGTTTCCATGGTATAATAAAAACTCTCAGCTGCTAATTGTGTTGAATCTTTTGTGAGCAAAATCCAGTGTGACATTGGACATGGATCTTTTTGGTATTATGGAGCTAAATGTAGCTATTTGTTCTTAAAGGGCAGGCTTCTCTTTTGCTATGATGCCAGAATATCCTCAGTGACACTAATGAATTCTATCCATCATCAACACAGGGATTAATGGAGTAAGGAGTCCAGCCCAGGGACCGGTTAGTTTCCACCCTGGTGCAGCAACCATCTGTAATTCTGCTGAAGCAAAGGAGAGATGCCAAAAGCTATGGTAGGTGGACAATCCTTCCCCCCATTTAAGCTCCCTCTTGCTGGAGTCAACAGTCCACCCAAATCTATGATTTCAGTCTTTGGGAGACAGAGAGGATGGGGGAGGTATAGAATTGGGGTAGCTGGAACCGCAAGTACTGTGGACATTACAGCACCTCTAGTGCCTAGAAATTTTCATTATCATTCTATGGTGTGTCCATTGAGAATTGTGGTCCTAACCATATTGCTCATAACTGAACAAAATCTAATTATGAAGTAGAACTGTTAAAACATATATCCACATATGTTTGGTTTTTTAGAATTTTCCTATTCAAAAATTGTGCCCACACAAAGACCTATACATATATATATGCATACAAACATAGATAAATGCTGAGATGGGTGCATGCATCCTCCCTGGAAACATTCAAAGTAAGGCTGGATGGGATGGGGCTCTGAGCAACCTGATGTAGTTGAAGATGTCCCTGCACATTGCAGGAGGATTGAAATACATGAGCTTCGAAAAACTTATCTATGGTTCTATAATTTGTACTTGGAGCATGCGACACCTCTTGCCTAGCTTTGTCACAGAGTTAGTTCTCTTACTCTAATCTGTTCACCTCAGTCTCCCTTTAGAGTCAGTGGAGAAGAAAAGGTGTCTCCCAGGGGTAATTCCTACCAGGCAGATTACCCAGTGAAACAGATCATCTTCTCATAAATATTTACCTTCCTGATCTGTACTGAGAGCCTAGGAAGCCCTGCTTCGTTTTAGGTGAATTTTGTAATGATGTAATCCCACAAAAATTCAACAGACTCTGTTATACAGCCTGGAGTAAATGATCAGACACATGTGCTCTGGAGGACAACACAGTTATTTGTTTCCATAATTTATATGTGAAATATCTTTTATATCAGCACTCGGGTATTGCACCATTTAATCTTGCTGCAGTGTTCCTTTTTCTTGTTGCCAACACAGCCCATTAAAACAGAATGTTTTTCAACTTTATTCATATCAGTGTGACTTGCCATTAACAACTATCTACCTGAGGGGTTCTCTGTTTTGAACTGCAAAATGTTTGGAAGATAAATGCCTCAATAGAAATACAATTTGATATTGATCGGTTCCTGTGTAATCCTGCATGATGTTTACTTAAGCGTTGGAAACTGTTTCACCTCATATCCTCCCCAGACAAATGAACTACACAGAAGCCCTGATATGGTGTTGATGCCAGGATTGTTTGGTAGACTCGAACACCTATTTCTTTCCAAATATGCTGATAGTACAATAACAGCACAGTATGGTACATACCAGTATTCTACAAGGATATAATAAATTTGCCATTATTGTCACTGTTTGTCATTCTCTCTGCTTTGACATAGCATGAATCTATTTAGCTCTTCCTGAAACTCCATTTCTGTTTTTCTGTGACCCATTGCAAGAAACAGTTCTAACCACCACCAGTTCAAACAAGATAGCTCTCCCGTTTGTTTTGGTTCTTTCCACATCTCGGTGTTTATTTTTTGAGAGTATTTTGGTCTTGAAAATTTAAAAAAAAAAAAAAAATCAGTGCTCTAAGCTAAGACCTCCTGCATTCCTGCATTTGATGCTGTCAGTGGCAACCCCTTTTGAAAGCGTTTATTGAAGAATAGATTTTTTATCACAAAAATTTCTTTAGATAAGGATCTCTCTATTAATTAAAGAGCCAAAGCATTGAAACATCCTCCAGAATCTTAGCTTTATTGTTTTCAATAATTATTGAATCATAATTTGATAAATTAACTGTAATGTTGGATTGAGGACATCACTTGGTGATAAGGAAAAATTCTTTGCCCTTGCAGTTTTTTTCTGAGCTCTTCTCAAGGTTCTTATACTTCAGCAGTTTTTGCTAACTAATTTCTCTAAAGAATTTGCTTATGTCTGGTGTCTTGAGTCACCAGTTCTGTGAATGCAACCAAGTGAAACCTTGGAGAAAGCAAAGGGGAAAAAAGAGTAGGGCCCTCAAATCTTAGCCCTTTTCCGTTGGATTTCTCTTCTGCCACAGAGGAGGATACTTGTATCACCCACTGCTGCCACTTGGTGCTGTGGGTTCTCTAGTGCTTGTAGAAGGAGGTGGAGAAAGATGTAAAAGTGAAGGGAGGGCACCAGGCAAGGAAAGTAGCATCCTTAAATATGGGGCTGGGGACTTCTGCTCTCAGTGGGGAAGGGAAGGAGCATCTTTCATTGCCCAGCTAGTCCAGCTCAGCAGCTGTACAGGGGAGTGCAACCTGCACTGGTGCCTTTCAACCTCAGCAAGCTTTGTGAAACGCACTATCAGTCCTGATGCTGTAAAATCACACAAATATAGTTGAACTTTATCTCTGCAGCCAACAGAGTGAAAAGTTAATATTCAGAACTATGGAACTGCAGTCAGCACAAACGACCCAGGAGGACACCCAATCAACTGCATGGGGTACATGTGTGCATATCTACACAAAAATACTACAAGAAAATAAATTGATTACCCAAAGGATGCTATTGCCCTCATGCCTGACTATTCCCATCTTCTTTTTGTAAGTTCTCATTCTGCCTTATTAGCAATTTCATAGCTTTTACTATATCACCCTGAACTTTCTGGGTTTTCATAATGCTGAAAATCTTTTCCCAACTTGGAATGGAGAAGATCCACAAACCTCACCCTGCCAATAACTTTACAAGCAGTGCCAGATCTGTGAAAGCAGTGGCTTGTCTGACAAGTTAATTCAGCTTAGAGGCTTGGTTTCCTTTGTAAGGAACAATTGCTGGCATCCAGTAGATGGTGATGTTTAATAATGTATTTCCTGCTCTGTCTCCAGTGGATAAAGCCAGACCTGTCTCTCTGTCTCTTTGCATTTGGGCGTTTTACTCACTGCTTGATCCTACGATCTTTAAATGAAAACCCATTCTGTTTTGTATAAAGTGGGCCCTTCTGTTTGTCTTCCCGAAGAACAAACTTCAAAATAAATAAAACATATATTACACTAACCTCTTCACAGTTCACGTCTCTATCCTCTACAAACCCAGGGACACTCTACACTCTGTAGGTAGTCGAGGTAAACTGTATCATTCTGACCTTATGTAGGTAGCTACATGTAAGTAAAAAATTTCAATGCTTACCTCTCTCTTGAGTTGATGTTAAACAGTTATCTCAGGTTACTTATCTTGATTTTGAAATGGCATTTTGCAGTATGTATTCTTTTTTCCTGTGCCAAATTGGGAGAAAAAGTTTGTATTCATATAAGTACATGCTCCTACAAGCTTACAGACTGAACAGCCACTTCACCATTCGTGTATTTGCACTGTGCTTTGGTGGGCAGCATTCAGGAAAAAAATAGTAAGGAGGCCAGCCAAGTTTTTTACACTGGGAAGCTATACAAACATCTCGTGTTCCTCTATGAATGATCCAAGAATAGAGCTGAGCTTAGAGGATATGTTCACCCTTGAAGAAGTGATTTTGAGAGTTTCTGCAGATACTCCAAGCAGCTGTATTAGCAGCACTTCTTGTTGTATAACTAGCCTATCTGCAAACAACTTCTAAATAGGTGTTAACAGAAGCAAACCACTAAAGTCAAGGGACTCTTCTCTCTATGCAAAGCTGAGTCCTGAAGGTTCTACCACCAGCTGGGTACAGCTCACAAAACTGCTGCATTCACAGATAGCTCACCACTACTCAAAACAAGTTTTTTTTTTCTCCTTCTGTGTCTCTCTGTCCACCCTATTCCTGGCCACACACTGTCTCTGCTAACATTCAGCACTTGTAGACACTTCTGTGTCAGTTTAATTCACTGAAATAACAGAAAACAAGGCCAAGAGAAAACAGGGAAGAGCTTTCTGATATTCTGATATTTCAAATAGTTAAATCAGCCCAGAAATGTGATCAGAGACAGAATATAGGTGGTATGGCACCACTGGGACTGAGGGAAAGGGAAGGAGGATGGGCAGGATAGAGGAGGGACAGGGTATATAAGAATGGAGGGGAGCAAGATTTCCTCACTTTTGCAGCAATAAAATCTGCTGAACTGCCTGTGGAACCACAGACCTATTCATGGGTGATGTGCAAAAGGTGCTTTTTAGAATAATGCATCTACGTTTGAACAAATAATCTCACACAACAACAGTTTTACAATTTTTGTGCGATTTTACAATCCTGTCATGTAGAACAAACCTCTTCCTTTTCCCTTCCCTTCCCTTCCCTTCCCTTCCCTTCCCNCAAATAATCTCACACAACAACAGTTTTACAATTTTTGTGCGATTTTACAATCCTGTCATGTAGAACAAACCTCTTCCTTTTCCCTTCCCTTTCTATTTTTTAAGGAATATTACCAGTGTTCTTCCAGCCAGGCATGAACAGAAGCATGCTGCACTAAGAATCTGCTAAGTGCTCTGTATCTGAGTCTGGTGTTCTGTTGATCTGAATAAGTCTGGCTTTCACTCCAGAATATTTTTTTTCTTGAGATCAATTAGCCACACTACACAAAGCCACAGGGACAAACAGTGCCTTCACTTGGAAGTTGCTCAGGCCCTCAGTTAATTTGCAAACAAGACCACTGCTTGCCCCTTTGCATATTCCCATTTGTAGCATATGCTCTGTATTGAGGTGCAGGAGTGAGGCTTTGAATGATGGGGGGATGAGGCTGTTTCCTGGATGGAGAGACGTTCATGCACTGCTAGTCTGACTTACTTCAGGCAAATGTTTTCTAAGGTCAGGAACCAAGTATTTGCCATTCCCCTGTTTGTCACTGATGAAATGGTGGTTCCCAGTAATGAAGATGTTAAAGCCAATTATTTTAAAATTTTGGGACAGAAGAAAAAAAAATTTTTTTCCTTCATTATATATCTGGACAGTATTTTTAAAAGCATTTAATATATACATTATACTTACTGACAATGTGAGAGCAATTTAGCACGATCCAGAGGCAATAGCATCCTTCCCACTGACTTCAATGGGCTCTTGATTAGGTCCTTATTTGCTAAGCAAACACTAGATAAAATTTCACTTTGTCACATGTACACAGTCACAGAAGTACTGTGCTCTAAGAAAAATCATGACTTCTTGCTGGTTACAGATTCTGGAATCTTCTCTGGAGGAAAATTAATTCAACTATCTGCATAAGAGCAACTGCGTTGCTTACTGTCAAAGATCTAACTTCAACCACAAAGTGGTCATGCTGTTTTCAGCACTTCTGAGCATAAATCCTGGCCAAGGACAAGATCTTTGGGATAGCTGGGATACTGGACAGAAATGCATGCATGCCCTGGGGAGGGTGCAGTATGAAACCTTGCATGACACAGATGATCTGAGTTGATACAGGTTCCTTGGTAAAGAGATACTGGATGTGCCGAGTAACATTCAAGTTCCCGGTGGTCGGGGCACTTCCCAAACCACTGACATTAAAAAAGCCACCTTGCCTATTTCCTACTCTGTTTAACACACCAAGCCAAAGGAGGCTGAGTATCTCCACAGCTCCAGCCAGCCTGAGCTAGTCCTTTCCTTCACCCAGAACACCTTCAACGCCACCTGTTCCACCTGCTCCGTGTTTTGAAAACACCAGAAAGGTCTTTGCTGTGCCTCTTATCAACAGATGGATTCTGTGATTAAGTGCACAGAACATTTGTGCAGGGTTTAGCAGTACATCCAACCGCAATCTGAACTAACTCGAGTTAAGGGCATCCTGAAGTGATGCCTGGGTTACTATGATGGTAGGAAAGGGTGCTCCAAGAGACAGGTTTTATTCCATGCTTTCAGCATGTTGGATTTGCCCTTCACCAATTCTGTTGCCCTTGTTTGGACTATTTTCATAGAATTATAGAATCGTTAAGATTTAAAAAGACCTCCAAGATTATCAAGTCCAACCTTTGACTGCATACCACCACAGCCACTAAACCACATCACATTATGTCAACAGGCAGGGGAATTCCACAGAGAAACTTTGTAGGTCTCATAATACATTCTGTTTTGCGGTGAAGAACGATAGCATATGGCAACAGAGACCAGCTTTTGGTCTTTATCTAGCTACGTTTTAAATTTTTCATATATTTGCATATAAGCTTGCAGAAAATATGCATGGATTTATCTGCTCATTTATCTAAATTCCAATCAAATACTACTGCTACACTTCATTAAAAACAAGGCACTTGGAAATGCACTGTTTACAAATCGGAAATAACATAAATAAACCAGACTGAATAAGGGTTAGACCTTTAGACAAAGAGAAAGCTCTCATGGGAATTAAATTCCTGACGAGAAAATCTGGAGACTGTGGGGTTTTTTCAAAATATTTTTTTGGATCTATGGGATTAAACAATTCTGACCCTAAAATTCACTTTCCATTTCTTTAGTTTCATGTTTACATTTACATTTGTCTTCTAGTAATGCAATGCATGTGCTACATTGCCATGTATTAAAACTTCTGTCTTCAAAGACCTTGGTACTTAATAGATCACATTGTGCTTTGAATTGGAAGGCATGTTGGGGCATTTCTAAACATGACAGTCTCACACTTAGTCCGGAGATCTGTCATGTTTCAGTCCTGGGTGGTACAGATGAGTGTAGCCTAAACATCTCTGCAGAATTAGGCTGTAAATTACTCTGGTGTAAAGCAGAAAATAATTTAGTTTTCTGTTTCCTAATTTCTCATTAATGAGATAGAACTGGATGTGGCACCTGTGCAGAGACCTTTTTTACTGCCTCACTTCTTGTAATCATGATATTATGAATCACCTTTCATTAACCTACATATATATTCACAGACTCTAATGGGAACTATGCTATGTACCATCATCATCATCATTATTATTATCATCATCATTATTATCATCATCAGGTTTTTATTGTTCTTGGTTGATGATTTGCGAATGCTTTCGTGTGGAAATAATGATGTTACCTTTTTTAACCAAGATACTGTCTCAGGAACAATGAGAAAACATTTGCAGTCTTTCAGTACATAAAGGGAGCTTACAAGAAAGATGAAGAAAGACTTTTAAGCAAGTCTTGAAGTGAGGGGACAAAAGGCAATGACTTAAAAGTGAGAGAGAGTAGATTTACATTGTGTATAAGGAAGAGATTTTTTATGATGAGGGCAGTGAGGCACTGGAAAAGGTTGCTCAGAGAAGCTGTGGATGGCCCATCCCTGAAAGTGTTCAAGGCCAGGTTGAACGGGGCTTTGAGGAACCTGGTCTAGTGCAGTGTCTCTGCCCACGGCAGGAGGTTTGGAACTAGATGATCTTTAATGGTCCTTTTCAGCTCAAACCATTCTATATGTCTCAGAATCTGCTGCCCTTATTCAACTGCATAGACAAATGAATGTCAAAGAATTCTGCATCCACATAAGTACATTTATTCTACAGATTTAGAAGAAGCAGTATCTGCATTTCAATGTACTAGAGGTAGAGGAAGGATTGCAACAATTTGGATATTATATGCCAGAAAAGTATAATTTTTTGTGTTACTAGGAGTGACATTGAAACAGAGCTTTCCTAGTGGGTGATGGAAATTTACATAAAGGAATTGATGTGTGAAAAGAAGGAAACTATTCAAATTTAAAACCAAACCAAACAAACAAAACCCAAACCAAAGCAATAGATGAAAAAACACTATATGCATTGGTCTCAAACTCCTTAAGTTCTTTTTTCTTGCTGCCCCTCTGGATTACTTATAAATTATATAAAACCTTTTTTCTGTTGAAAGAAGGGGAATCCTTAGAACAATGTATAGTACAAGGTTTTATACTTACTCCTTCAGACTTTAGAGTGGCCCCATGTAACAGAAAAGACTGGTACATATCCCTATCTTTTAAACATGGAAATATTTAAGTATACTTCCAGGAAAATACTAACATTTTTTTTTCTTTTTTTCAAATAAAATTTCCTCGCTTTTCTATGAAATCATTAAATTTCTGTCTGGCAGTGTGGCAATAACCATTTCCTCTATGTAGGTCATGATGGAAGTACTAGAAAATTGCAGAAAATTGAATGTCTGAAAATCTACTGGAGAAAATATCTAAAAATCTCTGGCAACAAGTAAAAGAAAAAGCTGAAAAATTCACATAGCTAATGTATTTTTTGCTCTGTTCTTGGTTGATTCTAGTAAATTTTTGGTGTATTTTGGATAGCTGCTGACATAACTTGTTTATAGTGGAGGTCATGGTAGTTGTTCTATCACCCTCAGCTTTAAAGACTGGGTGATTACAAAGAGATTTAATACCAAACTTAAGATCAATTGTGGGTTTATGTGCTGGTAGCTGTTTCATGTTGTATTTCTAAAAAATGTTTGTAAGTAGAATGCTTGTGAGAGTAACTGCAGATTAATGGGTTTATCCATCCTTGATGTATGTCTTCAAAGACAATTTCTTGTCAGGGAACAGAAATTACTTACTGCAAAATTTTCTTTCCTATTTTCTTGTTAGTCAAAGTCAGTAAAGCAGTATTTTTGTATTTGTAAGCTGTCCTTAACCAACAGTGCACAATATTCTGTAGGGAGTGTGTAGAATGTTATGCTACTCTACAAAATTTTAACAGTGAACTTTTTAGTAGTACAAATTCCCAATGGTTTTAATGTGTGAAACTTTTTTTTCTTTTTTTCCTCAGTCTTTCAATCTGAAGGTTGAAGTCAGCCTCCAGAGTGACTCGTGGATTTTCTGTTTTGGGTTCTTTTCCTTATCTGAAAGGAATTTTTATGAGTGTCACCTGTTCTGCCCGTACTCTCTTTGCAGGTGTATGTTTACTTTCATAACACAATCAGTTAAATCTTGTAAGGTGAACTGAAATCTTTTAAGATCTGAAGAGAAAACCAAAGTAAATTAAAAAGTCCAGATTAAGGGTGACAATGACAACCTTGAATCAATAAGCATCAAACCTGGACTGAGCTAGCTAAGGCATAAAACCTGTCTACCTCCAGGAATCTTGTTCCTTGCCTGCAGAGCTCCTCAGAGCTGGGTAAGGAGCTCCTAACAGCTTATCTCCTGTAAAAACATAGGAGATTTAGGTTCTCAGAAACAGAGTTCCCCAAGACCTTCTGGCTGAGCTCAGGACTGCCTACAGTAGTTTGTCCTAAGAGGAGCCTCAAATCCCACTTGCATCTTCTACAGTTTGGCATCTATGGACACCTATACCTCCCAGACACTACTGAGTGTGGCATTATCACAGAACTGCATGATAGATGATGTTGGAAGGGACATCTGGAAATCCTCCAGTCCAATCCCAAAGTATCTTTCTCTGTGTCAGATAACTGAGTATTCAGGGAGAAGGTTTGTACTTGCTCAGATATGTGACTTCAAGACAGTGACAAGATGAAGATTTATGAAATCGGGGAAGGGAAAACCTGCTCTTCTCCTGGTGTGCCATTCTAGGTCCTGTCAGCCAGCACATTTGGGAGACATGGACTTGATGTTCTTCTCTATTTGAAGAGTCTTAAATCCATGTTTTCCAAAAGTGTTCTCGTTAAAGTATGTTGAGGGAGGAAAGCAAATGAATTCTCTCTTCTTTTTATGCTGATATTTGCATAGAGTGGAACATCTGGGTGAGTATTTTCATGAAAAGTTTAATTTCCTTTAATTTTTATTCTGTTGAAATTTGGGTCCACCTGACTTTCAATCCCTGCTTCCAAAATCTATTTTCATTTCTTTTATTCAAATTACTGTTTAATATTGCCAGTTCTGTTTTACCTCCAAAATTACTGAAGAGAAATTATTTTTGAAGGAATTTATTTGGGACAAGCAGTGCAAGAGTTAAAAAATCTCTAAGTGCTATTTGCAAAAGTGATTAAATGAGAATAAGCACAAGGTCACCA
This sequence comes from Struthidea cinerea, assembly GCA_013397865.1. NCBI lineage: Eukaryota > Metazoa > Chordata > Aves > Passeriformes > Corcoracidae > Struthidea > Struthidea cinerea. The sequence continues at coordinate 96,974 of VZTI01003033.1, read as the reverse complement.
CGATGGCTATCTCGGTTTATGTGGTTATCTGTCCCTTTAACAGCCTGTGTTCAAAACCAACACTCTCAGATCCTCCACAATCAATATCCTTAGAGATGTCTAAAAACTGTAACCACTAACATTTTTAAAATCTTATAAACCTAATTTTATTTTGAACTGTGTTCCTTATTAATAATGCTGAGACGCTTGGCACCAACTTCATACCTGCTTGCCATTGGCATTTTTGTGTGAGATGATCTCCAGCCCGACTTTCTTGCTGATAGGCATTTCCAAAACATGCCAAATATACCACTCAATACAAGCCCAGGAATCTCTCAATATGCTGAGTCTCTTAGGAGGGTTCTTACTGCTCAGGCAAGAGGGGCTTTCTCAAACAAATTGTCAATGACATTCCAGTAAGTAGGGGACACTGGAAGAAGAAAGATTTGAGCCCCCTCCTTTATGTAGCAAAGATTTCACTCTAGTATTGTGACCAGTCACTGGCAGAAGGACCCCTGGCCTTCAGCCTCTCAGGAGAAAGCCCAAATACCTAAGCTAGAGGTTTTCTTTCCCTCTGGGTGACCCTTTCACTACAAGCTGGGATCAAATATTTGCATTGTCAACAGATGAATGACATTTTTGCTCTCTTGTTTTTCAATTAAGAGAGGAGGAGATGGAACAAAGGAGAGAAATAAAACCGGGTTAAAAATTCTGAAAATGTCATCTCAATAAGCTGGGTCATTCCTACCATGCTGGATTTTATGAAATTGTCCTGCATCCAGCATATGCAGCTGACTGTCTTGGCTAGGTGGGATAGGATCAGCATTGCTGGATTATTTAAAAAAAAACCAACCAGGTAATTTACAAGAAAATTAAATTTTAGAATGGCAAAAAAATATTTTCTGTCAATATCAGAAAATTCAAATCCCCTTGATTTTTCACGTCAAAATTGTATTGACTTGAAATTTCATCAAAGTATATTAAAATATCAGAGAAAAGCTAAGTGAAACAAACATATCGGATCTGAACTAAAAAAATATAGGCATTAGTTCAAAAGTAGGCCCTTTCACAACTATGTTTGAATATCTTATATCCTTTTTCTAGCATAAACAGCAGAGGTGCACTGAATATGCACAACATGGACTATTGACTAAAACACTTTTTGTAAAAGAAATTGCTGTGAGACTGCCCAGGATGTCCCTGACACTCCAGGGAGGAGGTTGAAGGCACTGCCATGCCCCAGCATCTCAGTTTTCCACCAGAAGTGCTCCAACAATGTTATTTGCATCAGGGGAAATTCAACTTTCAAGGAACATCAGGAGGCGCATTACAACATTGTGACCTGATAAAGAAAAACAGGATTTGTCCTTTTCATCATGCAGCTCAGCTGACACCCTCTAGAGGACAAACCCAATGAACCTGAAAATTGAGTTAGTTTGTTTCTCAGGAATTAATGTGAACTGTTGGCTGCTATCCAAATTCCATTTCACTGTTGATGTATTTTTAATTTTTATCTTTGTTTATTTTTTATAACAGACCACAAATCAAACAAATGGGTATTTGTCTTCCCATTCTTTAATTTTCATATTTAGTATGTAGGTCCCAATAAATAGAAGAATTTTTAAAAGGTACTTGAAATTAAGTAATGAAATACCTGCTTTTTTTGGGGTTTTTTCCCATTGTTTACACTTCCTTAAAAGAAATTTAGTAAATCAGAATCACTGGGTTTAACGCTATGGTTCTACTGATCAAGAAAGCTGGCAATCCTAATCAATATTTAATCTTCTTAATGCAAGTGATGGGATTTTATTTGAATGTTGCTGGCTCCTTCAAAAAGGACAATTGCCATTGTGTAAGGGTAAGTCCTGTCTGAGTGGGGGGAGTTACCCTACTCCTTTGAATAACAGTGAGAATATCCAAATTTTTCCTTTCTTCCCTTAGCTATTGCACATGCCTGGCAGAGTATTTTGCTACCCGTTCTATGTTGGTTTAGAAACAGCATAATTAAAACCAGTTCAAAATAGAAAGTAATGGAAAATGTCTTTCTCCTTTAACAGTATCTGACTGAATGGGATTCAGAGAAAATATATTCCTGTTGGAATCTAAGCCATTATCTTCTCCATGAGAAACAACAGCTAGCACAAAGAAGTTCAGCCAAAATGTTGGTCTTTGTTTCATGTACAGTGTAGTCTCTCTTTGCTGGACCAAGCAACTGAGAGTTGCAAAACTTCCTTCTGCACAAAAGCCATAACCTGTCCAGGTCTAGAGGCTGCAAAGACAGGAGGAGCAGGTGGTCCATTTACAGGTGTCCACTGCTGTGAGGGTGCACTCTCTTGGTCTCACACTCCAGTCCCCCAGCTTCTCTTGTACATTTTGAATTGTGGGTCCTTTCAACACTTTGCAAAAAATTTATTAGGCATAAATTTTCAGGAAGCCACCTGAAGAATTAGTGCTGAGGTCTTGACAGGGCCATCCTCCAAACCCCACCAATTCTGGTCCTTCTCAAAGTCCAAGTGGAAGAAGTAGCCATTTTAGCAGGGCAACAGGTAACTTTGGGGCGCACAGCTATACTGCCAGGACCTCCTTGTCTCCCACAAGATCCTCCAGAGTCTCTTACAGTTCACCTGTGGCTCTCACAGCAGCTTTGGGATTGTTAGGTCCTGTTTACCGTCTTTGCAGAGTCCATTAGAGGCAGCGTTCAGGAGATGATGGTACTTCAAGAAATTCCCCTGACTCTTATGCTTGAGTCTACCTGCCAGGAAATACTCCTATGCTGACAACTGTGAAAGTCTAGTGTTATGTCCATGATATGTCACAAAATTTGAAATAAGAAACACTTTGTACTATACAGTTATTTCTGTTGCATTTAAGTGCCAAAGAAAAGGATATTTGCAAACAATTGAAGTAAATTCTGCAATACTCGATTAGGCTGAGGTATCTCAGTAAGACTGCTACGTACTTCTCATCACTAGTAGTAATTATGAGATATAGGTCTTGAAAACAAAAACAATGAACCCTCTTTCTTTTGAAAAGACACTGTGATATACAATCTGTGTAGCTGACTTGAAAGCACACCTCTTTTTATGGTGTTTTTATAAATAACAAGAAATTATGCACCAATTATATGTGATGTTTATTTTGTCAACTTTCACTTTCCACAGTGACCAAGTAAGGATTTTTTTATTTGTAGGTAAAATCCTCTTCTATAGAAATCAATAGGTTTTTAAAGACTGGCCAGAGTAAAGTTCCTTTTCTACTTCTAATCATAAATCATAACTAATTTGAAGTTTCAAATTATCAGTACTGTGTTTCCATTGAGTCCTTATTACAACACTTAGTGTAAAACCCTTAAAAGTTACATTTTAACCTAATATTTCTCATGGCTTGCTTAAGGAAATGTCTAGCTCCAGTCTTATGCTTTAGTTACATCTAAGTATACACAAGTTTTATATACAGAATTGTATGCAAGGTAAAGGAAACATTGGAGTATGTGGAACCAGGTTTCAGGGTGCATTACATGGCTGGCAAGGAATGAGTACATGAATATTTGCAGGCCAGCATCTCACTACAGTTAATGCTGTTATAAGTCAAGAAGAAAACCTTTGGAATAGCTGGAATTTTTGTGAGTCAGTGCAGAAGCTGAATAAACTGGTATCAACATCTGCCCATAAATATACGTGGTCAGATACATTAAAGAAAAGGCAGGCGGATGTTTACTGACCCCGCAGTGAGAATGTCACATGGAACTAAAGAAGGCAGATGAAAGAAACACAAGCTGTTATATTATAATAAAGAGGCCAAATGTTTACTTAAGTAGGGATTAACATTTGCACTTGTAAGTGTTTTGTCTGTTGCATTTGCATTTACAAGAAATATCTTGGTTGTAAATGGATACTCTTACTACAAGGAGACTATTGAGAAAACAAGCAAAATATAACTATTTGAATAATTTATATGGTATGCACTATGCTTATCAGAAAGAATACATAACAGACATACCATTTCTAATTTTATTTGCCAGTAAATAAACCTTGGTTGAAATTTTCTGTGTAAAACCTAGATTTTATACAATCACAGACAATAAACATTATGAATGAACCCGTTCTTTTGGGTGTGTTTTGGCATACTGCCCAAAGAAGCAAAATCTGAAGAAGCCATTATAAGAAAACAGAGAAATAAACCAATGTCGGAAACAGAGTGGGATGATTGTCAGATCTGTGTCCCTCACACGAATTGGTATTGTTTACTAGCGTAAGTCGTGTTTCTGTCCTAAGGAGGTTCACTTTGATGTTTGAGGTTGGGGTTTATGAAAGCTTTGAGTCCAGCTTCTGATTCTCTTTTCCCCCAGTTGCCTTCTGGCACAGCATCTGATTCCTGTGAATCCGAGGAGAGCAGTGGCGGTGAGAACAGCCACTTCCCATTCCTCCCACAGCACTGGAGCTGCTGTTTGTGCGCTGGTGTCCTCAGTCAGAGGGGGAAGAAAGCAAAAACTAGGACTAATGTTATTGTTTCCCACTGTTCTGTGTTTATCTCATTAACCAGCAGCAGACTTGGCCTGGTTCATAAATACGGAACCTGATCCAAAGCCCACTGAAGTCCCTAGGACACGTGCCTCAGAACCATGAATATTAATTTAGCCAAACAATTTTTATACAAGAAATTTAAAACATATAGAAAAGGGTTGAGAGAAAAGCAGTCTTTTGGTAGTTTGGGGTCGGGATTTTTGAACCAGAGTCTGATATAAAGCACACTGTGACAGGGGGGTCTTTTATATTTTAGCAATCTTCAGACCAGACTCTTAAAACATTGTCACAGCAGTATCACTACTACCATGTTACGTTTGCTTCTTTGCACCCTGCACTCAGTTGGAAGGTATTCAAAACAAGCCTAAATTTATACCAAAATATTTGCCACATGTTTCAGATAAGATATCATAAACTTTGAACCCAATATAAGAGATTTAATGTCCAGCATTTCCTTTTAAACTCATTTATGCTTCTCCTTCCCTCTCCACTCTCACACCCCTGCACCCTCACGTTTTATGTGACAGCACTGCTTTTAGTACCTTCAATAAAATAGCCTTGGCCAGTGAGGCAAATACAAGCACCTTAGAAGTGTGACCAATTCTGAGTGCAGCCTTTGTCCTCCGCTGCTCTTTACAGATGACACAGAAGCCCTTGTTGGTGCTGCAGCTTGATTGACTCAAAGCTGGGAGTGAGTGAGGAAAACAGAAACATGGCATTTGTTATCTTTTTGATCCCCTGCTTTGTGATTGGCACCGATATCGCTTTCTCCTGCCAGAATGCTGACGACTTTGTGGGTGCCAGTTCTCCGGGGGACATTGTTATTGGAGGCTTGTTTGCAGTTCATAGCGAAATGCTGCATCCAGAAGAAGATCCCATCAAGCCAGTAATTCAGAATTGTGCTGGGTGAGTAATCAAATATATAGCAAAGAAGGGAGTGCTGACATTGGGCATGTAGCTCTTATATTAAGGTCAACAAATTCTGGTTCTCTTGCTTTGCTTAGTCTTAAAAAATTCCTTGGACATCACATAAATTTCATGTAAATTAATACAAAGTATGGCAAAGTTACAATAAAAAATATCACGGCTGGCTGAGGAAGGGAATGAGCATTTTATCCTGTTTCCATCTTCACAGATAGTCAAATAGCCTTGGAGGTTTCTGCTATCATCTGATTTCCATGGAAATGCTAATTTGCTATAGGTCTGAAGGACTCTGCTGGGCAGCTATTCATTATTTGTTATGAAGCTGAACCTATGATTTGAACACAGGTTGACTATTCCATTTTACCTAAGCCCATATTAAAGTCTGCCTCCCATCTCTCAGGCAGCTCAGCTATAATCTGTGATAGTACCATGCTGATGACATTGTAGTTCTTTTTAAAATTACTGTAATTACTACACTTGGAACTATAATTGTGGCTTCCTGTTATAGGATAGCCTACATATAAACACCTCGTCATGCGTGCATTCTGTGCATCAGAATAATTATTCTGTTGGTTCCAAATCCTGCTGTGCTTGAAACATCCATTTTTCTGGAATGCATAAAAAGGAAACCTGGTGAAGAATTTCATTTTGAGCACGTAATAAACCTTTCCTAAGACCAGGAATTCCAAACATGCATTTTTAAAAATTGAAATACTGGTCCGAATCCACAAATTTTATTTGAATTTTACAACCTGATCCCACATCTCAATCTAATAATCAGCTAGACATGCAGGTATCCATCTGGATTTATATCAAAATGTTGATTAAGTTGATAATTTTGTCTGTCTTCCATTATTTTTCTATGGAGACATAAATTATCTCAGGTCTATCTGAAATTTAATTTAGTTCACAAGATTTGTAATCTTTAGAGAAGATTGCCTGAGAGGACGGTTGGTTATATTGCAGACATTTTGTGCTAGCACAGTTCTGATTAATCATCTGTTATAACATCCACTAGAGATGAGGGCAAATAGCTGGGCTGACTTCATCAGGTCTGAAGAGTATTTTAGAAACACCAATGCAACCACTGGAGACCTTGACCTCTGAAATATTGTCTTCTATTCTGAAATACTTAGTACTTCCTTTTCTTTGCTTCATGCTTTTAGTGAAAGTAAATACATTTTTTTTAAAAGACTTCACCCTTGCTTCCAACAAAGTTTTTCTAAAAAATACCGCCTATGTTTCCTGACAGCTTTGAAATTCAAGTTTTTCTTCAGACACTTGCAATGATACACGCTATTGAAACCATCAACAACTCAACACTGTTATCTGGAGTTACTCTGGGCTATGAAATCTATGACACGTGTGCAGAAGTTACAAAGGCCATGGCATCTGCTCTGAGATTTCTGCCTAAATTCAATTCTTCTGAGGATGCTGTGGAGTTCAAGTGTAACTACTCAGACTACATCCCGAGAGTCAAGGCAGTCACTGGAGCCAGCTACTCGGAGGTGTCGATGGCAGTGTCAAGGCTGTTGGCTTTGCAATTAATCCCACAGGTAGGTTTGAGGGAATTACTTTATTTTGGACAGAGGTTCAGATTTACCATGCTTAGAATAAAGGTTCTGATCACAGGAATTGCAAAAGCCACATATTTACTACCGGGAAGGATTTGGTTTAACCTAAGGACATCAGGACGGGTGGGCTTCAGCTCCAAGTGGAGGGCTTGATTCACGTGCCCAAACAAAGGCAGTAAGGGATATTTCATATACCTGAGGCACATTTAGCCAAGTGCTCTTTCAGGGTGATGCTGGGCTCTTGTCAGCCTGGCAGTGCCTTTAGTCAGTCCTGGTTACTCCAATGTATCTCAGATGGCATTCAAGGACTTTGTTCAGGCAGCAAAGTTACAGCTGCCGTGTGCAGTCTGCCTGGTGGTGCATATGACAATACCATATCTCAAGCTAAAAAAAAAGAGACCAGGTCAAGTCTGGCTAGAAATTCAGAAATTCTCTCCTGCCCAAGAGAAATTAAATGTTGGAGTCGGTTAAAACTATGGACAGGGAAGTGAGGAAGATTGCTCTAAAACAAAGATTTACTCTTAATAGTCTTCAAACAACTGCAGAAGTGAAAGAATGCAACAGTGTAGATCTATACTGGTCCTTCCCAAAACATCCTTCTCTATTTCTAACCTCTCTAGGACTAGTACAGTCCCACACTTGTGCTTAGGCCAGTGCTTACGTTCCTACTTTCACCTTTACAAAAGAGTTGGGATCAAGGCCAGGACTAACAAGGAACAAGCAGATCCACTTCCACACACCATCCTGTCTTGCACTTTCGTTTTGGCAATAGATATAAGTTAACCAAATACATGGAAAAGACATAAAATTTGAACTAAAGATAACTGCTAACTGAATCTTCTCCTCTGCAATGGTAGGAAGTAATTCTGACCACCAATGCCACCTCAGGAACTGTAGTAAGTATGAAAACTAAAATGCCACACTTGAACATAATCAAAAGGCAAGTGACTAAAAAATTCTGCATTAGGGCATAGATGGAAAATGGGACCCAACAGGCTTTTCTTATCAATAGCATCTGCAATGTTCTGACACAGTAAGATTTTGGTATCCCCTCCAGACAGGTGATTCTCATTTCGAAAAACTTAAATTTCTTTTTTAAGAACTGTCAACAATATAGGGGAAAAAAGTTCCAATAAAAAAATAAAAAAGGATTAAAACTGGAGAGATTTAAATATCAATGTTCTAGTAATGTTTTTCTAGCTACATTCACGAGAAAAAGATAATAAATCTTTTGTATGAAAGAATTGTAGCATTCTGTATTATTGGTTACTGTTTGTTTTTCTGTGAGGTTGTTCCAACAGATTTAATGATCCTTTTGAAATACAGTATAAGTCTTGGAGAGAAAATATATATATGGATGAACCATACTAACACACTCGGTGATAGGAAAATACTACAAAATATAAGAGCAATTTGAATAGAGACTCAAAAAATAGCCAATGTTTTATATATTGTTTTGAAGAGCATGCTGATGGTAATTGCACAGACTAAACCAAAATCTTTATACCATCATTACTGTCATATCCATTTCAAAAAGTTTTGTTCTCAGCCTTCACTGAATTATGCAGGAGTGAAAAAAAAGGTGTAACTGGTACTGGGCACAAGTCTGCATCCCAAGAGCAGGGAGAAAGAACCTGCCACCTTTGGCTGCAGCTTGTTGATGCTCACTCACAGGAGGAGGGAGCCCGGGTCAGGTGGGAAGAAAGAGCAATCATGGCAGTTTTGGATCTCTTGGCATCCTCTGGAGGAGGCAACATCTGTAACTGAATTGTTCGCTCTTCCTAGGTCAGTCCTGCATCATCAGCTGAAATCCTCAGTGACAAAATCAGGTTTCCTTCTTTCTTCAGGACTATCCCCAGTGATTTTCATCAGACAAGAGCAATGACCCGCTTGATCTGTGAATCTGGGTGGAACTGGATCGGAGTAATAGCCACTGATGATGACAATGGGCGGTTCGCTGTGGAGAGCTTTGGGGTCCAGGCCATGGCGAACAATGTTTGCATAGCTTTTAAAGAGATGCTGCCAGCCTACCTCTCTGACAGCACCTTTCACACCAAAGTTGATAATGCAATTGAAAAGATTGTCAAGGAAACAAGAGTGAATGTTATTGTTGTTTTTATGAGACAGTTCCATGTGCTTAAACTGTTCAAGAAGGCAATTGAGAGGAATGTTAAAAAAGTCTGGATTGCAAGTGATAACTGGTCAGCTGCAGTCAAGATCAGTACAATTCCCAATATCAGACAGCTGGGAACTGTTGTGGGATTTGGATTTAAAAGTGGAGACATCTCCTCATTCCAAGAGTTTCTGAGAAACCTTCATGAAAAGCCCACTGAAAACAACAAGTTTTTACATGAATATATTATGCTTTTGTCAGTTTGTGCACACCTGGAATATCATGATTTTCAAACGTGCATTGCAAACCAGTCCCAGGATGATCTACTGGGAAATGCTGGCAGTAAACCTCAGATCTGGAGAGATGATTTTTTGAATGCTAACATTGAACCGGGATTTATCCATAGTACTATACTTGCAGTCTATGCTATAGCCCACGCCATTAAAGGGCAATGCAAAGACAGAGACTGCAAGGATCCCTCTGCCTTCACTCCCTGGGAGGTATGATGCTAATTCCTTCAGGTCTCATTCTCTCTGCCTTTCATCTCATTTTTGCTCCCATATTCCTGGAGATAAAATCTTGGTCCTTTTACTAAATGACTTTTTACCAGCTATTCGACTACTAGTGGTTGGTCCCATTGCTGTAAACCACTGTGATACTCATCATGAGTGTTCTTGAGAGATGAGGATACTGCAGGATAGGAGCATTCATCAAAGAGTTTCAGTTTTCCTCTCTCTCTTTCTCTCACCATTGTAACTGTTCTGTCTTAATTCAAATATTTTCCTCTGTAATGAGTCTCTACTTGAAACTGAAAATGCAATACATTGTTCCTTTGTCTGATCTTGACTTATATGTAAAGACATAATCTTTAAGATGGGTGAGGTACTCGTTATCACACTCTAGTGGGTGGGAAGAGAAGAGGAAAAATCAGAGAAGTAAACCTGACCTGACCTTTTACCCAAGAACCTGCTCAGGACTATTCACTTTTACACACTTTTACTCCGAGGATTAAACAAATGTTCATTTAAAAGTCAAACAACCTCTGAAGCACTCTGATTTGCTCTGACCTCTTATCCTAGGTCAGGGCAGGTCAAACCAAGATATGGGCTTTGAAAAAAAACCAACCAGCCCATAACCCAGTAACAACCAGACTCTTATATGAATTAGTAAACACTAATGGGACAAATTCAGGACTGCTTTGTAGGAATGCAGCTTTGTGGAGCTACATTTACATCATTACTCAACTAAATCCCAAACCGTCCAAACTAAAACTCCTTTTAAGGAGTTTAAGGAGTTTAGTTCTTTTAAGCACTTATGAAGAGAACTGAAAGAGATAATTATTTCCCCTGCGATGTTTTCATAACATGTTTCTTCTACAGGAAAATTCAACCCTCTAGGAAGGGAGATATACATGTACAGAAAAATCTTAGGATCCAAATAATCCATATCACACATCTCCGTATGCAGGGAAACAATAGAGTGATTGGTGTTACAGATTTGCAAAAATAATAAACAGTTACAGCAAAATGTTGCTAAACATTAGCCGCTTCTGTCTGAAGCTCAAGATGTATTCAAAAAGCTCTGGAGTTCTCATGTTGTTAGAGGAATTGGAAAAGTGAAGAAGACAAAAATTAAACGAATAGTCTGAGTATATGCAATAAAAATACTGTTCAGTTCCACACAACTATGCAGCATGCAAATCGAATTGGTTAGAAACACACTGGTTCTTCATAAATTATATAAACACTGAAAAAATTACATTATACGTGAAAAAATGGCATATTATATACACCAGATGCGTTACACAAATTTGGCAAAGCCTATTGAGGTAGTATACCTGTCAGCACATTTGTTAAATGCTATGAATATCACAAATGGACCCATGTACCAGCATGCTTTTCAAATGCAGTTGAACTCAGCCTTTCACCAAACATCGAATTTTTTTTTTTGTCAGTTAAATACTGTTGCTAAAAATCACTAGGCCTGCAAAATAATAAAGCTTTTGCTTCAATTAAGAACCATGTAGCTAATGGGAGTCCTCCTATGTTCTCCCCATGAACTGGGAGTGGGTGATACATGCCTTAACCTGTCCTTTTTCTTTCTGATGAGGGAGGCAGAAATTTTTCCCCTGTTGAACAGAATGAGTTGCAATATGAAGCTGGACAGCTGCCTTACCAAAGCATTCTTGGTTTGCTATTTCCTGTGACCTGTCAAATACAGCCTTCCTGTTCATTGCCACTGTGCCATTGATCTCCCCATCTGAGCAAATTGGCATATATTGTTCATCGATTATTAACAGTTCTGAGTCTCACCTTGCCATACACAATTTTGGTCAGAGTCACAGCTGGGAACAGTGCTAGATACTTCCAGACATGCTGGGGGAATTCACTCTGGAAGCAGATGTTGCCCAGATTGACTCTGATGACAGTAAAGTAACAACAGGAGCACCACCCACCACTGTTCTTTACAAGAAGGAGTGTGCCAGAAGACTCTTAGTTTTTGCAAGCAAAAATATTTTCTCCCCGAACATCATACCAAAATTTTCAAGGCTGGAAAATAATACTATGAATATGATTTTATGAAATTGTAATTTTTTTAATAATAGATTTTTAAGAACAACAGAATTGTCTGTATAATGTAATTCTGTAAACAAAATTAATTTGAATTTTAATATTTCTCTTAGCCCTAAAAGCATTTCTTTTTAATTAGATATTATCATACATATGTTAAACTACTCAGTTTGTCACGCTGACATGATACTGGTGTATGTTATCATTCCCTACGCTTATGTGCAGCTCCTAGAAGAACTTAAAAAAGTCACAGTCATTGATGATGATAAGGAAGTCAAGTTTGACTCCAATGGAGATATGAGCACCAGTTATGATGTCCTTCTTTGGAAAGAAATTGATGGCCACATGGAAATCACCACTATGGCAGAATATGATGCAGAGAAAGGTGGCTTTATCTTTGAGGATGAAGAGAAAAAAAAAGATTTTCTGGCTTTAAAGGTAACTTTTAATTTGTTGACATAACAAGTGAAATTCGTTTCATGTGATTTCCTCTTCCTGCAGCACTTGCGACTGAAGCATGTGTCAGCTAGAAATCTCTTGTGTGGTTTCATGTTCTCCTCTAAGAGCAAAGAATCCTTTCTGAGTTTATTCAACCCCTTTCATGCACCCCGAGATGTATGTTAGCCTGTGAGCAGGCTCAGTGATTTAAAATTTATGTATTTATCCAGAATGCCCCTAGAAGGTTATGTCTGTCCTAAGGATGCTATTCCAGAATCCTACAAAGGGATTTTAAAATAAAAAATTATAGTGTATAAAAAGCCCTCACTTACATACCACCTCTTTTTTTTTTTTTTTTAACATTAAGATTCAGATGTGTTGACCTTATTGTTTTAAAAAAAAAAGAAAGTTTTGTTGTTCATTTGCTCCTGTTAGAGCTGGGGTCAGCCACATGAGTAGGTGGTGCCACTCGGAGCCCCAGCACGGGTGTAGACAGGACTAGTGGGTGGCCCTGGCCAGTTCCAGCTGGACAATCTGTCCTCTGTGCATGGGTGAAGGTCTGAGTTCATGGTGCAGCTCTGTGCTGCAAGGCATTCCCCACTAATGGGACAGGGAGAGGCTGCTTACTAGGTGGACAGAATTTAAGTCTCTGCCCGTGAACTCAACTGAAAACAGAAGGAAACCTCAAACCTTGTCCCTCTGTGGCACAAGGAAATGTCTCCACCTCCTTGTTAGCACCATCTTGGAAGGAGAGGAGATTGCAGTGTGCCTCAGGACAGATCATTTGACAAAAAATTGTCTTTGGAAGGAGGACCTGAAGTGAGACCTCAAGAGAAGGCCCCGATCACACACCCAGGAGTGGAGCTTCACGACTCAGGGATAAGCTGGCAAGGATCAGGAATGTCAGAGCTGCAGTACAGAGCACACTCCAAAGTGTCTCCCCCAGGCCAAGGCATCCTTCCTGGGCTCAGAGGGGCTTAGCAGGGTTTCAGGATCTCTTTTGTGAAGCAGTTCACTCAAATTCCCAGTCAGATGCTTCTGTGCATTCTTTGAAGATGATCCTCTACAGTCTAAATACAGGTTCAAAGCTGAATGAAAGACTTTGATCTAGATTTTAAAGGCACCTGCAAATCCAGTGATTGGCATTCAGGTCCCAAAAATAAAATTATCAGGTAAATAATGCCCCATTCTATTGCTCCTTGACTGTGTGGAGGAAATACAAGAAATATGGACCTTACAATGTCTTTTTTTCAACATCAGATTTCCTTAAAACATGTATGATACCAAAAAAAAATACAAATTGCAAAAATTCTGGAGGTTTATATTAATGTTTCTTTGTAATTAGCTGTGCCTGAGATGACGATCTCTTTTTTTTTTTTTTTCCCTCTGCACACTGCAGAAGGTTCAGTCAACATGCTCCCAGCACTGCAGGCCAGGCCAGGTGAAAAAGGTTACAGAAAGTCCACACACATGTTGCTATGAGTGTGTTTACTGCCCAGAAAACCATTACAGCAACCAAACAGGTAAAGAATTGTGATCCAAATAGAGATTCATTTATACATCAACGCAATTGTTTTGCTCGGATATAATTTGCCTTGACAACCTTGGGTTAAATTTTGGAATAATTTAAATATTTGTTTAAATATTAGTATATTCTCAGTTTCCCATACAACTTGGTATAAATGCTTCTCAAAAGGCCAAGTTTAAAGCAATTAGATTGTCCAGCTGGCTAGCATTACCCTTTGCTAGGATGGAAATTCTGGCTGATTTATCACTGAGATTGATTATCATTAAATAGCGCCTTTCCCCCCGTCTTTCCATAGTACACTCAGTCCAGTAAGGAGCAATTTCTTGACTTTGAGGGGGATGAGGCACTGGGACAGGTTGCCCAGAGAAGTTGTTGTGGATGCCCCGTTCTTAGAAGTGTTCAAGGCCAGGTTGGATGGAGCTTTGAGCAACCTGGTGTGGTGGAAGGTGTCTCTGCCCCTGGCAGGGGAGTTGGAATTAGATGTTCTTTGAAAGTCCCTCCCAACCCAAACCATTATACAAGCCCATGAACCTATGAAGTTCAAGGGTTATGTATTTTGCTTAGCAGCACATTTTGTGTCTTACCACAGAGTACTGTGTATTTTGATATAACTGTACAGTAATATTTTCTAGTATCAAATCTGATGTATACTTTACCACTGGTTCGTTTATAGGTTTAAGAAAAAATTTTTAAAGGGGAAGATTATATCTGGAGGAGAGAGATGGAATTGATAAAATTAAGTTAGCATGTACTTTTAATATCCTGAGAGCAGAAAGAAAGTAAATTTTATCTTCTTAATCAATTAATTGTGATATTTCTCCATAGCAGAGGATAGGAATTGCAAACCAAAAGTACCTTTCAAATCATAATCTAAAGCAATATTTGTTCTTGCTGTTGTATTTTAAAAGCTATCTGTAAAGAGAATGTTGGGTGTTTTCTTGTTAAAATAGACAAATGAAAGAAAAATAGTTCAAATTTTTGCAAGAGAATTGATTACCCTCAAGACATTGTGCAGGTTTCAATTAAAGTTTGCCTGTCCAGAGCTCCAGCCAGGTCATATTTCACTGGTCAGTGATGAGCAAGACAGTTTTAGAACCCTGGTCATTTTCCCTCCTTACCCCTGGCTGCAGGCAAGGCTCGCTCCCAGCTGGCAGGGAGCTCCAGGCATTTGTCCTTCGCTCGTTGTGCCGCTGCCACCGCAGCCACCGCAGCCCTGCAGCTCCTCCGCCTGGACAGCGACAGCAGGAGTCAGAAGCAGTCAGACCCATGTTTTCCCTTCAGCATCCCTTCCCACGTTGCTCCTGTATCTCAAGTCCCTACAATCCACTTTGCAGCTTATTAACTTTGGGTTTCTGAGATATCTTCCCTTTTTTTTCTGCTTCCAGATATGGATTACTGCTACCGATGTAACAACAAAACCTACTGGGCTCCCATCAACAGCACCACATGCTACAGAAAGACAATCTATTTCCTTGCCTGGACTGACTGGTTTGCCATCTTCCTCCTCCTCCTCTCTGCTTTTGGGATTGTGCTGGTTTTGTCAATTTGTGTAATATTTACCAAAAACTTGGACACGCCAGTTGTAAAGGCATCTGGTGGTCTGACTGTCTGCTACATTATTCTCTTTAGCCACTTCTTAATTTTTTTAAGCACTGTCTTCTTCATAGATGTACCCACAGAATTCAAATGTAAAACTAGGCAAGCACTCTTTGGCATAAGTTTTACACTCTGCATTTCATGTATTTTAATAAAGTCACTAAAAATTTTACTAGCTTTCAGCTTTGATCCCAAGCTTCAAAATTTCCTGAAATGCATGTATAAACCTATTCCCACTGTAGTCACCTGCACTG
This sequence comes from Struthidea cinerea, assembly GCA_013397865.1. Classification (NCBI taxonomy): domain Eukaryota; kingdom Metazoa; phylum Chordata; class Aves; order Passeriformes; family Corcoracidae; genus Struthidea; species Struthidea cinerea. The sequence continues at coordinate 81,475 of VZTI01003033.1, read as the reverse complement.
GAATTCAAGTTACCATTTGCACCTTCTGGCTAATATTTAGGACACCTTTTGTAAATCAAAATTTCTCAATCCCAAGAGCAATAATTCTGGAATGCAACGAAGGGTCTGTTGTAGCTTTTGGGATTATGTTGGGCTACATTGCTGCCCTAGCCTTTATATGCTTCATATTTGCCTTTAAAGGTAGGAAGTTGCCAGAGAATTACAATGAAGCTAAATTCATCACTTTTGGCATGCTAATTTACTTTATAGCATGGATTGTATTTATCCCTGTCTATGCAACTACATTTGGCAAATACTTGCCAGCAGTGGAAATCATCGTTGTTTTAATATCTAATTATGGAATCCTCTGCTGCACTTTTCTTCCAAAATGCTATATCATCATTTACAAGCAAGAAGCAAACACAAAATCTGCCTTTCTCAAAATGGTTTACACTTACTCTTCTAAGAGTGCAGGCAGTGTTGCTGTTAGTCAGGTTTCTTTAGATTCAAAATCTTCCAGCCTCCGAGCTACTATCACAGACTCACGTAAAACTGAGAATGACTCTGTGAATGGAAACTACCATTTCCAAGTGCCTGGGCAGCCACTGATAAAAGGCAAAGTTCTTCCTAAAAATGCTGCAAGGACTATGATCAGGAAAAGAGTGTCCAGTATATGACTGGCCAGTGTTAAAGTACCGGAAGTTAAAAAGCCATTTTAGGAAGCCATTTCTCTTTCAGATCTCTTTCCTTTTGGTATCCTCAAGGAGGTCAGGCCACGTGAAACACCTTTTCCTGTACTTAGGCAGTTATCCACTACCAGATCTGAAAGGCTTTCCTGACTCAGAGAGTCCATCCCTTGTTCCTGCAAGCTCCCTGATGTGCAGTCCCCTTCGGCAGCTCCCTTCCTCCCCCATCTGGCCCACACAGGCTTGTGGGAACCTATTCTGCAACCTCCCTTCCTCAAGTGAGGCAGAAGCATCACAGAATTGTTATTTCTCACAGTCATGCAAGTGGGACCATATGAGTTTACCCACTTCTTTTGCTCTTTGATGCCCAGTTATTTAAGGAGCTCTTCTTCTCATCTGACCTCATTTTATGGATCAAAGAGAACCTTGTCCCAGCCTTTGTTTGCCAAGATAAACAAGTCCAGTCCTTTAGTCTCCACTTTTAAGATAGGCTTTCCATTCTTCTGAACTTCCAAAGTAACTCTTTTCATCTGGTATCAGAGAATCTCTTTTTTCCTCCCCAAAGTTGCACGCCTTTTTCCAGATTAGTGCTGTAGTAACATTTAAGGTTCCTTGTGTTTATCAGCATGGTAATGAACTAGAGACAGATCTATAAAAAAATTAGAGAATTATTCTGGATCTCTGCAGCTATACATATGCTCATCTGCCTCTTTTCCCCATACTCAGAAGAAACACACTGATTCACCTCATGCACCTTCTCTGATGCACGAGGAGAGCAAGCCTCAGGTGTCCTCTTATTTGAGAGTGTAAAGTCAACGTGTAAAGTCAAAACTTAAAATCACTAACTGATTCCTCTCATTAGCATAAATAATGTAATGACCACTATCAGCATGACTGCATCATTGAAAATTCAGGAGGTTTGATATATGTTTAAAAATTCTGTTTTTCAATAAGAACATGACAATGCATCATTACAATACACAGAAGTAGCACAAGGATGACCCGGCATGATCTGCACTGAATGACTCTCTGCTCTGTAGAGAGTGTGTGCTCCATGAGCACAGTTGTGCTGTGCCCTCTGTATGAGAGGCAAAGGGCACATTCAGAGAAGGAGGAATTTTTCTGTCAGGGTAATGGTATCACAGAGCTTTTTCAGACAGAGCTTAAACAGCAGAGCTACATTGTCAATACAGGAACAGGAAAAACTTTTCCATATTCATAAAGCCCAGAACATAGAAACGTTGCTATTTTAAGTTCTGTGACATGTTACTATAAAACAATACTAAAATCCTGGATATTTTAAAGTCATTTGGAATGCAAGAGTGCAATTCACATACGGATTTGTGTAATTACGTGTTCTGATGCTGATTGGAGGAATGAAGGGTTATGTGTATATATTTATATGTTGAATGCTGTTTATACTTCAGTTGTTGCAAATACTTTTCTGCATATGAGGTTATGTATGATAAGGTTAAAATGCCTGCAATTTGACTGCCAGTGCAGCAAGAAGTCTTCCCCTAAAAGAGAGAAGCAAAGCTTACATTGCACAAGTGTCAGCAATCAGCTGGTTAGAAAAGTTAATTTGGCTGGAATGTTGTACCTGTATTTGTTGTTTTCAAAAGTGTTGAGTGTAGCACGCCTTGAAGCTACATGGAAGGGAATTATTAAAGCCGTATTGTTATTTAAAATTGGGTTTGCTTACTTAATTTCCTTACCTCTCCTCATGAGCTTCTGTTAGGCCTTGAACAACAGCGATACACGCACCTTTAAAGTGTTTCCACTGTAGACCTCAGCTTGCTTCTTAGAAACATCCTTTAGATTGAAAGCTGGGTGTGCTAGGGGATTCATCCTGTGGGACACTGAGGAGAGTGTCTTGATGAACAGGGCCTGGTGACAGCAATGTGAAGGTCTCTACTGAAGTATCTCTGAGGAAAGACATCACACATGGCAGAATTTCAAAGGAGTCCTACATGCTCCGTCTAATTCTCCAGCTACTCGGGTCTTCCGTGCAAAGCACAGTCAACAGTGGAGCAGAGGGGATGTAACAGGTTTGCAAGCCTGACTCGGCAGCAAAAAAGAGACATTATAACAAGATGTGTTACACGTTTTTAAATGCCTTGTCTGCAAGAAGCAAGTGAGCATATGTAGGTGGAACCTAAAGGGGTTGTGCTACCCTATACAGAGGATATGAAAAAGCTTAAAATAGGAGTTCATTATGCTAAAGAAGAATTTGTGCACATTCCCCTGCCCAGTACAGTAAGCATTCCAGCAACCTAACTATTCCCCTCACCAGACACACAGACATTAAATGAGCCTGAAACAAATTTTCATCCCCAGAGCACAGAACAGGAATCACCTTCCAGAGTCATTGCAAAGTCTTTTCCTGGTGCTCCCAGAGCCATGGCCCATAGGTCAGGCCATGTGAGGCCAAAGGGACCAGCTCTTTTTTTCTGGCTCAGAGCACACTCTGCTTGCTTACTTTGGAAAGATCCTGAAACCACTTCTCAAAACACTGACATCCCACAGGCACGTTTTCCATCTCTGAGAACAATAGAGAAAACAAATGTCTCCAAATACAGTGCTGCTCACAGAGAAATCAAATGTGAAAATGCTGTTTGTTGAGGTCAGCAGGAGGCTGCTCTGGATGTAAACATTATTTAACCTTTTTAGGGCTTATGTCATTCATTGTTAATAATGCTAAATGATGCATTCTGAAGCCACTGTCCTACAATGTACAATATCTTCAGGGACAATGAAGACCATGAAGGCCACCAAGTGTTTCAAGTCTTCTCCAGGGCATAATTCCCTCAAGATTTCAGTAGCTCTGGCTGTATAGATGCCTTCCAGCCGCCCACAACCTTTAGAGCAGTTCTTTGGCAAGTGCTGGAAACTACGTGAGCTCCAGGCTACCTCCCAGCAGCTCTGCTGATGACCATTGGAACTACAGCGACTCTGAATGCATGGGTGACCATCATGAGAGGCAACTAATAGCAGTGTCTGGGATGCTGCTCATAATGTATGAAGCTGAGCCCAGCCCAGATGTGCTGCCTCTTCTTACCCTTCCCAGCTGTGTCTTCAGGGACAGGGAGCCCTGCTTGACATTATGCCACTGTCTTGGAGCAAAGGGAAAGTATCATCCCCTAGGTCATTTCTGTTGATGTGTCTTCATCTCCTTGACAACATTCTGAAAGAGGGCACAGCTGCTCAAGGATCGTGTGTGTGTGTGTGCAAAGAGGTGCATCTCTTCCCTTTTGTTATATGCTCTGCTCCTGAAAAAAAGATAGCCAGCGGTTTTGGCTACAAACACTTCAAAAATCCTCTTTTGTGCTCTCACACTGAGCACAGGACTTCAGCTGCTGCCAGACAGTGATCCATCCCTGGGGAGCAGGACTTCCTCTGTTCATCTGCAGCCATTCTGACTTTGGCTGATGCATGTAAAATCTTCCACTGCTTGGTGCATCAGACACAGTTCTGTTGAGACAGTCCACGAACATCAAGCTGACACAGGCTGTTACTTAGTAATTGTCTATTCTGTGCAGACTTCTCTGAATACTTTTTCAGCGGAATTTTAAATTTAGTTTTTTTTTTAATAAAGTCTTACGCTACCCAGGATGTGAAAGGAAAAACAAAAAAGTAGTTCAGTTGAAGTAGATGGAAAAGCATACGATGAGAATCAGTATGTTTGAGCCTTCTGAAAGCAGTAAAATGACAGAAACAGATGTGGGCAGGTCTGTGTCACAGAATTTATACTCTACATAGAATCATAGAATGGTTTGGGTTGGAAGGGACCTTAAAGATCATCTAATTGCCATGGGCAGAAACACCTTCCACTAGACCAGGTTGCTCAAAGCCCCATCCAACCTTCCAGGGACGGGCCATGCACAGCTTCTCTGAGCAACCTGTGCCAGTGTCTCACCAACCTCACAGGAAAGAATTTCTTCCAAATCTAAACCCACCCTGATTCACTTAAAAGCCATTACTCCTTGTAATAGGGATATAGGAATCACTACATGCCCTTGTAAAAAGCCCTTCCCCATCTTTCTTGTGGGCCCCCTTTAGACGCTGAAAGGTGCTGTAAGGTCTCCCTGGAACCCTCTCTTCTTCAGGGTGAACAACCCCAGCTCTCTGTCTTCATGGGAGCGGTGCTCCTGGCCTCTGGTCGTTTTTGTGGCCCTCCTCAGGACTCGCTCCCGCAGGTGCACGTCCTAACATGAAGCTGAACTACCGCGTCTGTTTCTTTAACCGAGTTTTATCTTGGACGCTGACCTTTCCACACCAGAGTTGCAATCCGTGAGCACGGTAGGTGAGCAGGATGCCTTCTCCGGAGGACCGATCCCCGCCGGGTGTCGGTAGCCGTCCCGCCTCGCCTCGCCTCTTCTCCGGGCGCGGCTGGAAGGATTCGCGGGCGGGGTGGG
>VZTI01003033.1:51664-76195 GCA_013397865.1 Struthidea cinerea | reverse complement strand
GGGACCGGCCCGGAGTTGTCCCGGGGCTGACGGGGAGATGCGCGGGCGGGAGGCTCGGGACCGGGAGGAGCTGGGCTGGGCTGCCCGGTGGGGCCGGAGGCACCGCAGCTCGGGTGGTCCCGAGCTTCTCCTGCTGGGTACCCACACCCGCGGGCGGTGGGGAGGTCGAACCAGACCCGCAGGAACACTCGCTGCGTGCGGGGATATTCCACAGGTTGCGCGGAGGTGACTCTGCGCCGCAGAGACCTGGAGGTCTGATCCCTAAATTACTCTTCCAAATACCTGGATGGGCAGGGTTTTTCCCTTCCACCCGTTACTACCAGTCATAATTCTCTCTTAGTGCACGGTTTACAAAGCGGGCTTTTTTTCTTACTCTTTAAGCTGAGCAGGCTCACAAGGTGGTTGCAAGGTACAAACCTTCGAAGTTTGACAAAAAAATCCTCCTCTGGACTGGACGTTTCAAGACGGAAGAAGAGATTCCTCTGAGGATCCCGTAAGTGCGCTCGCCTTGTCCAAGGGTAACATGGAGCTGAAGGGAAAGCAGTGGTGTGATCCTGATCCTGTGGAAAATTTAAAGCTTTTTCCAGAGTTTAAAACGGTCAGTTTTACAACACTGAGACTTGGAAACAAATTAGAGGGCAAGAGAATTTCCTGTCCTGGTTAGAGGTTAAGATGAGAAAATGTTCCTTGCTGGAGTCCCTAGAGCCTGGGATTAAGAACTGGATCCATCTGAATAGACAGCCTTGGTTACATTTATGTAGCGGCTTGTTTGTTTTGCTTATTCCTAACGTGCAATCAGAGAAGGATGTTATTGGTAAACAATATTTTCTGTTTATAGCTCACATAAACAATTCTAAGGGAGCTGTCACTGAATGATTACATACAAAAAATTATTTTTTATTATAGAATTTGAGGAAAAATAGGGAAGGAGGTAAAGACAGGAGCATCCCTCATCAAGGAAAACTGAGTACTTGACTTAGTCTCCCATTCTTGCTGATGCACTGGACTAGACGATCTTCGAAGGTCCCTTCCCTCCCAAACCACACGGACTCTACAGTTCTCTGACTTGCTGAAAATTAGCAACCCCTAAGGGAGTCAGTCACTAAACACCTGAAATCCCTCTAATGCTTAAGGCTCCCTTTTCTTAGGATGTTAGCACGTTAGACATCTCTCCAGGACACTGCTTTTTATCACAACAGTATGTCCCTGCCTTGGGTGACACGTTGAGAATAAGCAGTGTGCAGAGCTGTGTAAAGCAACAGGTACATCCCCTGTCTGTTCTTGTTGGTTCCTGACAGTTTCACTGGAGTTTGCTGAGCTGGACAGTGGCTTTCTGGACAGTCTTACCTCTTTTGTGCTGTGTTAGTTTCACCATCTTCCTCTAGAGGAAGGTTCACACGTCTCAGAAGCTGTAAATGCTATTCAAGTTTTTGGGAGGTGTTTATAAAGACACATTGCATTTGCCAGTCATACACACACATGCACAAAGATCACTTCTTTCTGGCCTGGCAGGTGAGTGTCACCACTTTGTGCTTTCTGGATGAGCAAAGTATTTTTAGAACTGTAAGACCATAAATAGTAATATACTAGAAGTAGTTAATTGTGAGATACTGAAGCTGAACTGTGGCACTGTTTTAACTCTTGTTAAAAAACGAATTGCAAGGTGTTGTTACCTGTGAACACAATCTAACTGCTGAAGATAGTTTGTACTATGAAACAAATTTACAGTCTTTATTCAAGGTTGTCGTTGTTTTTGTTTTTTTTTTTAAAAAAAAAAAAACAGCTGTTGCTGACTTCAGCAGAGGTTTACCTGGAGTCTTGATTAAGGATTGAATAGCAAAGGCCCTAATACGCAATTAGGGAAGAACACTGTAAGGTCTGTTTTCCTTAAAGCAGATGCAGAAAGCAGGGAGAAAGTGACAATCTGCCTCAGAGGAGTTTCAATTAGTGTGCTGTGAAATATAATTAGGCTAATACATCAGACTAATAACATTTATGGTTTTGCTTTTGTTGCCACAAATGGATTATTGGATTAATGATCCTACGTGCCAGTCTGATGTGCAGTTTGTTTTGAAGATGATTTTTATCACTGTACAAACCAGAAGCAGTTCCTTAGAACTGCAGGCAATGTTAGTCAGCTCAAGAAACACAGCGTGTACAACGTGCTCCAGTGTGCGCTGGCCAGGAAGGGATGGCACAGCACTGCCACTCATGGGACCTGTCCTCTTCCACCATACTGAACCTTACAGAGAAGCACTGCAGCCCTCAGCCTTGGTGCAGGCTTTCATGGGCACTGTAAAATCCCCAGCTCTGCCCCATCCCACCATGTTACTCTTTAAAGTAAAGGTGCTTTGGAGGAAAGAGAGCATTACACCATCTTTACTTAGAACACAACATCAGTTCTTTATGCAACTGTTCTTTTTACACATATAGTTGTGGGTTTATACATACGTATAAAACACGTACTTACATCTCACAAATATATATATATATCTATATATATAAAGCATTCCCATGATGAATTGTGAAAGGAAAATGGTGCACAGCCAGTATTATTATGAACATCTTAAAAACTGTACTCCCAAGTATAATGTCTGACTTGGAAAAAGACTTAGCTGAACGTTTTGGGACAATTTGCATGATTTCCTGTACTGCTGGTTCTCAGAGCCACGCCGCAGGCTGAAGAGAGGAGGGTGGAAGTGGGAGCTGTACCAAGGCAGACTGCCGGGCTGTAACACACCTCCTTTGCACCAACTACTGCCAAACAGAGGGTACTTTTCACTACTTTCACCTTTGATGACCAGCAAAAATAATCCTATGGATTGTTTATGAGTGTGTTCCTGAAATAGTGAGGTGGCTGACATCAGCTGCCCACTTTATGTTGGGCTGCTCCTTTAATAAAGAACTAAAACCTTTAACTCCTAGCAGTACAAACTCAGCTTTAATCAAGAACCCAAGGATGTAAAGGCCTTAGCCTACAGACCACCACCTGAACAGGTTAGATGTAGCCAGTAACTGATTTCTAAAGTTAACTTTGAATAAAGGGAACTTGCTTTTACTTCATCCGACACCACATATACATCTCCATCTGTTTTAAATAGATAAGCCCCCTTAATTTTCACTATGTTTAGAGTTTAAGGTATGATTTCCGGTGTATTTACCCCAAGCACTGGAATGCAAACATTTATTGCCTGAACAATTTTTCTTTTTCCAGCTTAAAAAAAACCCCAAACAGTCTAAATCCATTAAATGTTGCTTTTCCAGGGGAAATGGATTAGGATCAGAAAATGGCTGATACATAACTAACCGCAGCAAGCTGAAGATGCTTGTTTCAGAAGCTAATTCTACATTTATTTTTAAACTATGATGTTATGTCGGCAGTGCTTTGAAAGAGATACTTTGCCGTTTTGTAGTGACTCAATTCAACTACTTTAATTGCAGGCCAGAGATGCTAGACAAGGCAAGAAACAAAGCTCGAGTGAAAGCCTGTTACATCATGATTGGTCTCTCAATTGTTGCCTGTTTTGCGGTGATTGCTTCAGCTAAGAAGGTGAGTACGACCTTTTTAAAGCAGCATACTTTAAAATGATGGGATTCTGTGAAAAGCACACAAGCCTAAACCAAGAGCAGCAGCTTACAACTGCCCAAGTTTGAGCTAACCTAGTCTCTGCCACCCCCCCAACAGGTAAGTGGTTGTTGCCCATTCCCGAGGTTGGGTAGCTTTCCCTGGGCGTATCCTTACTCCTACGCTGTTACTTCCTCAGGCTGCTGCACGTCACGAGTCCTTAACCAGCTTGAACTTGGCAAAAAAGGCCAAGTGGCGGAAGGAGGCTGCGCTGGCCGCGGAGGCGAAGACAAAGTAACTTCGTCTGAAATGCTGAATGTCCTCGGAAGAGCAAATTTACTGCTGCTGAGAGCAATTAGTGAGTTTCACCCCTAAATGGGCAACTGAAGTAGGCACACCCTGGAGCCAATATGGGCAGCTACAGCATCACAAAAAAAAAAAGGGAGGGTCTCTCTCATTAGGGAGATATTTAGGGTATTTCATCACCGTAATTAAAATTATTTAGAATGTTTTGCATATGATTAACAGCAGTAATTAGTTTTAAAGGAGATGAGGTAGTATCCTAAGAATATCAGGTATCGTTGGTTAGATAATCACAAAACATTTAAACCCAAGAAATTTTCTGTCTGGTGACAGTGCAGAGTTTTTCAGTGCACAAATCTGCCAGTTTGAATCCATTTACATCAATACTGTATTCAAAATGGCACTTGCATTTTTCAGTTTTAAGAAGCAACACTTATTGAATCACTAAATAAATACAATAAACATCTGTAAAATAGGTTTTATTGGTTTCTGTATGGTATTTGGAGATTTAACATTACGTAATATTGCATACTACTTCTATGTGTTCTGTTACAGTAAAGGGCCTTTGGCCTGGATTTAAAGATGCACTATTACTGTCTGAAGTTAATACAGGTAATTTAGTTTCCACGCATTATATGAAGACATTGTGCCATAAGTAACTGAAATTTCTCATTCCAGATTTCAGTGAAATCTTGAGGTCACAATTAAGTCCCCGTATCAATTTGCAGACCTATTACAAAAATTCTCAGTTGTACAACTTAATAAATTTAAACCAACTGAGAATTAACCATGGAAGAAAGACAATAGTGCATCTTTACTTTTTTTTAAAGACAGGCCCAACAATAAATAGTTTCCAGTTGCAAACTTGTTCTACAGCTAACATTTCTGTGCCAACATTATTACTATTTTCTGATTGCTGCTAGCAACAGTGTGTAAAGCAAATACTAGAAAATTAAAAAGCTGTATGAACCAGTCCTCAGACAAAAGTGCAATGATGAAAAAATTAGATATGATTCTAACAAGAGTAGGGAACTAATAAAAAAAATCTTATGCTCTGCATAGTTGCATAGATTAGCTAGTTAGTATTCACATTTAAGCAGAACAAATGGTACCCTTTAATTAAACCCAAACCCCTGTATTTTTAAACAGAGTTTGTAACTGATGGGACATTTCAGATTGCATATAAAACGCCAAACTTAAAGAGAAATTAATATCACAGTTTTGTTTTGTTTTTCTCTCCATACTGGTTTCATCTGCTTAGGGAACATCATCATAACCATGCCCCTACCTGCAAATGAGTACACCGGAGCTGACCTTATGTCATAATCTCTCATTTTATTTTGTTAATTCATGTGCTTTTAACAAAGTATGACATAAACCCAGTGATAAAATAGGAGAGGCCATCCTGTATGTATATCCTTTAAAGAATCTTCAGTTTTTAACAATTTACGGGTAAACCAAATGTTGAGTTTAAATAAGGATTTTCATTATCCCAAGTCCATCAATTTTAGTTCCCTTTCAAACTGTTCCATTCAAATGTATCAGAGGCATGAAAGTTTGTCTAAATGCGTAAAGTGCAGTCACTAACCGTCCACACAGATAGAATAATATATCCACACAACTGAAGACGTTCTTTCAAAACAAATATAATACTTTAATGTCCCCTCTTTTCTTCATTTTCAAGTCTTTCAATTAAGATTTTCATAGTTCAGATTTGGTTTAAATAAGAGAGGCTTATAAATGTAGTTTTACAGGGTTCTCCAAATAAAAAGCAGGCACAGCTGGTTGTTATCAAAACAAGGTTGTTAGAAACAAAGGAATACCCTGTTACCTGAACAATTTTCTTACACTACAACACTGAAAATCAGCATTTGCTAGTAATCTTGGTAGATTTCCATGATTGTTACCCTGTTCTTTGATAGATGGGGAGTGGGGAGACCATGGGAAAGAATGAAGGTTGGTGTACGAAAACTTAAAACTATGAGAGTAAAAAGGGCATAAGTACAATCATCTAACATTATATGAAAATTTGGCAGCTGTACTCAATATTATCACACTATTCAAAACTGTTGTATGCTGTACAAATCTAGGTTTAAAGTGTCATTTGCTAAAATATCTCATTGTTTAGAGTTCATAAAGTAACAGCACTCCTATATACACTTCTTACACTGCTATCTTCCACTAAAAAGACTTCAAAGGGAGGTTGCTTCCCTCCCAGTTACATCTTAGTCAAAACTGACCATTAATTTTAGAAAATCCACTTCAAGTCCCACATTCAATTACAATATAGAATATATTGCTGTAACATCAAAGTGAAACATCTTAGAATCTTAACTTGCATGTAAAAAAAATTCTAAATATAAAATGGTACTGTAAATGATACCACCTTTAACCTGTATTTTTCAGTGCATTAAAATATTGTTTAGTGACAAGCACAGTGCCATGGGTAAGTGATTTGAAGTTTAAATTGCAGCTTTTTATGAAGCATGAAATGCTCTCATATGTCACAGATTTCACTTAACCCAGGAGTTTGATGTTAATACATTAATTACAGGTAATAAAAAATAGCAATACTTCAGAGTTAACCCAAAGTATTAATTTCTCCAAATGAGATATACTACTAATACACCAGAAACACTACTTATATGCAAGTCAAAGCAGAGCATACATTTTTCTGTACTCAAAACTGTTAATGTAAATATTAAAATTCTATTTCTTTTAGTGTTTAACAGCAAACACTGTATATTGTAGAGCCTAAATATTTAGATGACAATAACTTCTAGTTAGTTTTGGTGTCCACATACTTAATGCTATTTACAGTACAACAAACTTTTCCTTCAACTGGAGTGATTCACTATTCATTCTTCACTGCAGTATTTCTATTGTCTTAACAAAAGCAAACCGAATTCATTAACCTAAGGAACAATTCAAGTGGCAGTAGCATACTTGGTCAAAAACAACACCTACTGTCTAAACTTTTAAAAAGCTATTGTACTAAAAGGCAAACATTGCAATGTTTCTCAAACTAAAGTGGTGTTACCACATCTTGACAGAAGACAGCTGCAAAACATCAGCTTGGTGATTTGTGCACATCACCCTTCTGTCATTCCCAATTGCAGCCTTCTTGTGGTAACTGCAGTGGCTGCTTCCACTGCAAAGTACTGCAGTTATGGCTGACTTGTAATGCCATTTAGCAGCTTTCATTACAGAGCCAACATCAAATGATCAGCAAGGTCTCTGCTGATTCCAATTTGAAAACCTCTGAAATAGTCATCTTCCCACATAATTAAGAAAAAACTTTTTCATATATTCAATATTATATTAGGTAATTAGCATTATATACTTATATCTATTATGTCTTTAAATACATTTTATAAATAAATTCCAACAGTGTGTTGTAAAGTAAGTAATGCATAAAAGTTTCACAATTTAAATAAATATTTTTCACATTCCAATTCAGCTTCTTACAAGCTCATCTTTATTTCATGCCTTAGTTCTGAAGCAATGTTTCTGCTTCAATACAAGAGGTAGATTTGATAGAGACTGGGCAAGTCAAGCCTACTGCCAAAAATTCAACTGTCAGTAACTGTATTGCTGATATGAAGTTTGAGACTACATGAAAAATTCAGAACTACTACCTAAAATCCTACCAAGTCTTACCTAAACTTTTGTTAAATCACATTTAATGCTTTTAGACATGATTACTCACAGTTGTTTTCTGTACATAAGAGATAATGAAGAACACAAATACAAAACAGAGAACAGTTGTCTCTAACACAATATATAAAAGTGCATGAGCTGCTTCTTCATCTATTTCTGCAAAACATATTCAGCTTTTCCTCTAACTTTGGCCATAAAGAAAAGACCTCTGAGAAAAAAAAACCAAACCGTACAAGTGTTTAAATTTTATGCTTATATTCACTTCAGTAGTTCAGAGCTGGAACCCCTCCATTGGAGCCTCCTGCTGTTGAAACACAAACTGCTGCTGACTTTCATCCACCTGAGGTGCAATACTAGAGTCCTCTTCTTCGACACCAAAATAATGTTCTATGAGTTCAAAAGCCTTTTGGTAGATTTCTTGGTTTTCATGCCTCTGAAGAAATTCAATTTTATCAAGTCCTAAATTCAAAATAGAACATTTTTAAAAATCTAGTTGCTTAAATGAATGATGAATTCAAATGGAAACAGCTTATAGTATAGCAGTACTTCTTAAGACAAAAAGATGCAATCCCAATTCACCTCAATTAATTTGGTATCACTGGTTCTTAACTTCCTAACCCATGCATTTCTAGTCTTCATTTTCTGCTGTCCAAACGCATTTTAAAACTATGCTAGAAGCATTTCAATTAAACTAATATCCCAATTTCTGTTCTTCTACTCTTCAGTCTTCCCCAACTCTAAATTCTATCTTCACTCATGGAGTTGTCACTGGGCACAGTCTGGTATCTTGTTTCAAATTTAACTGTAATATTTAAAGATACTACCTTTTGGAAAGCTTACCATTTTGCAAGTAGAAGACATAACCTCTGCTCTGTTGGCTGAATTAAGTGCTAGGCAGTCAGTTAGGCTGATACAAAACTCCTGTTTAGCTTTTTAAGGTAATGTAGTTTTCACTTAAGTTGGATTAGAAAGAGCTCAAATGAACCCTTCTGGTGACTGCAGAGGCCAAAGCAACGAGGGTGATACAATCAGCTATTTTCCTTACTTGAACTTATACTCTACCACTTCAGCACCCCATGCTTAAGTGCTAAAGAAAAAAAGAGAACCTAGAGAGTCAATACTTAAACTTATGAATGGACCAAAAATCTGCAACACAATAAATTCCATTAAAGTCTTCAGTACTTATTCCTCTTATGCATTTAATTGCTTGGTTCTTCAAGCATGCACTTGATTAAAAAAATTGAGCTCTGCAACAAGGAATTCAGATATGAAGAATGCTTTACAGAAAGTTAGTACCATCTAATCAGATATAATGTGGTCAATTAGAACTGTTACTAGCAGCTTCCGAAATACAAATGTCTGCCAATTTTGTTTTGTCGAAGCTACAAAAAAGATAACTCTCCATAAAGATTGCCAGTTTCATTATAAGCCAATTGTAACACTAATTTTGTTAAATCAAAAGCATCCAGTCATGATATTCCACAAACTAGTTTTTATAGTATGCTTTTACATGGTGGTTTAATTCAAGAACTCTCATAAAAAACTAAAAAAATACTTGCAAAAGTAAAAACTTATTTAGTTTTATGATCTGAAGTTAATTTTGCTGTTACTGATATTTACTATATTAAAAAGTGATCCAACTTTGGGATCAATTTAAAAACCCCTGATCTTACATCCCTGTTGGTAATGAAACTGTCCCAGACAGGACTATGTATTAAAGTATTAAAAATCTGTTTAGGAATGGCTGATAAACTTAGGCAAAGTATGGTCCCAGTAGACTGGGACACCTCTGTTAAACCCTTCTGAGAATGTTTCTCTAGAGGGACATTTCATAAACTGACCGCAGACAAACACCCAGACATTTTCTGCATTTAACCACTTTTCCCTATGTGTTACATTACTTGTGATACTTTATGTCTACTTATGCTTGGAGTAATTCTTGTATTAACACTTACCTGCAAATTTCAAAATGACTCACAATGGTTTTGTTTTTACAGCCTAGAATAAGGAAGTTCACGTAGTTTTACAAGAAGTGTTTCCTTACCATACGCTTCCTCTATGAGGGCACAGTAAGGATTAATACCGATTCCATTTTGCTTTGACTCTTGTTCTCCAAGACGTAGAATGTTTTCAAGTCCATTTAAAGCCACCTGGACTATTTTTGAATCCATCACAGTCAGGAGGTCACAAAGAGGCTTGGTACAACCTAGTGCTACCAAATACCTTTATAACATAAAAAAAAACAGAGGAAGGGGAAAAGAAGAACTGATAATCCAGTACATTTATTCTGACATACCAGTCTACTGCTATTGATACTTTTTTTGGCTAAAAAAAGTGGCTGAAACAACAACATTTCTAAAATATGCAACAATACAAAGAGAAACTTAGCCCAAAGTGAAATAAATATTAAAACTTATCCTAATAAATTAATATGTGTATTCCTAATTGGAGTGTGAAATATGCAGTCTTTTTAACTTCTTTTCACCTATGATCTTCAGGTGGGTTTAAATGAATGTAAGAGAAAAAAATTTCAGCAGGAAGTTCTTTTCTCAGGCAGTTGAAATTTTGTAGTGGTAAAAATATCAATAAGCACATTAGATACCTGTAAGAACACTGGGCACTGCTCTGTGCTAACACAGTCCACACTAGCAGTCCATTAAGACATTAGCATCACCTACTATAAAGAGAAGGATGTAACTGTAAATACAAAGACAAAAATACTGGGATTCTGAGTATCCCATTCCTTTTCCCAATTTTGAAAAAAATTGTGTATGAACTTTTGCAATTCATAACCTGTGTCCTTGCTTTTAGTATATAACTAAAATGAAGACAGCAATGTTTGCCTAAATACAGTTTAATTCAGTGGTTTAAAACTATCCCTGCAGGTAGGCAGTAGTACCTTGAGGACATTAGGAGGACTAAAACTTCATGACACCAATAATATAACTCTATTTTTGATGAGAAGCCATTGTTATGGTATTATATGCACATCTACTATTTGAAGATCCGGAATTAAATTTTTTTTTTAAAGCTAGATTTTAAAATGTTACATTATATAAGCAATTAAAATAAAATTTAAAAAACCAAAACACTTTCCTTTGTTGTCCCTGTTATCCCTCCGATAACACTTAGTGGTTATAAGAAAACCAGATTAGTTACATTATAAATAAATAAGAATGTACTTCTTGCAACAGATCTCCCAAATATGCTGGAAGAGTTATCACATCACTTTAAGTTCTGGCTTCCAAATAATACAGTAATTTATAAATCAAATTATCAGCTACTGATTCAAAGTGATCATTATTCTGACAGTATTCAGAGAAACCAGACAGTGTTTTACTCTAGCAATTCAGGAATTCCTATCATTGCAGCATATAAATAGCTACTGACAGTAAAAGTTTAATCAAACTCAGTTCTGAGCAAGGAGTTTAGATATCTGCTTTAAAATAATACTTATAGTGAGTTTAAAATACATGAAGAAACCACTAAAATCCCTGAAGTCTGTCTACAAATATACAATCCCACTGCACAAGTTTTCTAAACAACCCCCCCAGTTTTCCATTTTCAAACACTGAAACTGTTTATCAACTGTTCCAGTTGTATTTGAGAATGTAATATCAGCTCTGGAAGATAAGCTTGTGACAGCTTTAGGTGCAACACCACTGAAACAAAGCAGTACTGATTTATTAAGATTTTTCTGAATTTCTACATTTAGTCTCTGTACAGAGTTTCAAGGAATTGAGGCCATGTTTAGGATTTTGTTGCTATGACTGTCAAGATTCAAATGGAGAAATCCAAATGCCCTATATAAGATCCTTAGGCAGAGAAAATAGTAACATACACAAGCTTACCTAATCTGTTCAGGGGTTCCTCCTGATGTTGCATTAGTTATGGCCCACGCTGCCTCTTTTCTGGTGCGAAATTCAGCTTTTTGAAGAATTTCAATCAATATTGGAAAAATATTTGCATCTATAACAGCCTAAGAGATCAAATTGTAACAGTTTACAACAATTAATAAAGATTTCAGAACACTAGTAGCCTTAACTACAAGAATTAGTGATGCCTGTTGATATCAAAGCAAAGAATATTTTGTTTAGATGGTGCCATACAAACTAGAAATTCTAAACTGAAATTCAGAACTATTCCAACATTGCACTGCAGCAGCCATCAGAATACCTGGGGGTTTTTATTTCTCTGTTTCTGGTGGGCAGAGCACAGCTTACTGGATTGGCCCATTTAAAAATCATACAACACATGAGTTTTTGAACTGAAGATCAAACCATTTTGTTGAGGTCTGTGGTCTCCATCAAGAGACTATGTCTGTAATTAGAGACTTTATTACATGATTTAAATTACATCAGGAAGTAACATTTTCATCTCTGATTGAAGTAGAAGGGGAAAAAAATAATTTTGGAATACGTATTGTGATTCAGAATTCTCATTTTTATGGATCAGAACCTTTTTTCAGGGTAGCTCCAGACACCTGGAACAATAGTCAGGATGCAGTAATTTCCAGAAGAATACAACTCAGGGTTGATGACATCATGCCTTTTTCTATCCAAGCGAGATGTTCAGCATTTCCAAACTGGTTCACTTTTCACTGGACAAATTTGTAGTACAAATTGTGACAGCTATTTCTATTCAAAATAATATCTCAAAGTTTAGAAGAAAACATTGAGGTTAGGTAAAATTATAGACAGTCAGGACTAAAACAAATAATACAGAGTCAGTGCAGTATCTATTTACATGTCCTTGTGAAGGAAAATCAAGTGAAGTAGCAAAATGAAAACAAAACCAACCAAGTAACAAATTCCCAGGCTTTACCTGAATTTGAGCTCTGTTTCCTGCAGTTATATTAGAAACAGTCCAGCATGCTTCTTTTCTGATAGATTCCTTGGGACTACTAAGCAAGTGCAAGAGACACGGTAATGCAGAGCAGTTTAGAATCACCTAAAATAATTTAAAAATTGAAAACTGGGTTGTACTATATATATATATATCCTTGTGCAATATACATATATATATATACATAAAAATAAAAAAGCATTTTACGGAGGATTTAAAAAGATTTTGCAACACATTTATATTATACAACATGTCATATCCTGGAAAATTAAAGTGTCCAATGCTGTAGTGTGTGACCAGACTATCAGCAATTTCAGAGAATCTGCCTTCAATTAAGTTCAGACCAAAAGACTGAAAACAGCGAAACTAAGTAAGGCTGCTTAAGGCTAAAATACGAGTAAATCAAAATAACTGTCAAGTGTACATCTAATTTGTACAGTTATTAGTTAATTTTTTAAGAGATAAGGTTTTCCATTTACTTCCTTAGCAAAATCCTCTCCTCTAGAGCTCACAAATTATGCAATTAACATTTTTCCTTATGTTCTCTTTACACTACTGCTGTCAGCCTTTTAGACAGAATTCTTTTTAAAGTAGGACCGGTCCTACTGTTTCCTGCATTGCTTCAAAATCAATTCCATTGCCTAAAATTAATAAAATAGATCTTTAGAATAAATTACATCAGTAAGGCTACCACATACAAATTCACAGTAAAATCAAGTAAAAGTTTAGCTTAGAATTGAGAACCTTGACTGCTTTTAAGATTGAAAAAAGGGGAACCATAATAAATAATTGAACCCCCTGTAAGGAGGGGGAAAAAAAACCAAACAAAAAAGCAACAGCCAAAGTACCAGACAGAAACGAAGCAATCCACTACACACAATGCTGTAAAAAAAAAAAGTTCATTCCTGCATTAACTTAATGCTTAAAATATGAGCCTAAACTATCAAATCAACAACACAGATTTCTAGAAAGCCTCTTTCAGCGACGTATGCAGATATATGTACTGGCCATGTATTTTGTCAAAGTTTTTACAAAACTCTGTCTTGCCAAATAATTTTTCTTAAATCAACTAGTCTTACCTGTGTTTGGATATCATCTCCAGTAACAATATTTCCAACTGCTCTTAATGCAGGGGATACCACCTTGTAATCATTATGCCTGCAGACAAATATTATATTGCTTGATATTACCAAGTGTTAAAAGATTAATTTTGCATTTTCAGCAAACAATTGCTTACTTCCAGTGCTAAATATTTAGTTATCAAAAACATTGTATTACTTACTGCACTCTCCCCCTGTTTAGCCAAATTTGACTACTGCAACCCCACAACTGAATTGCTGATTCAAAGACCAAGCACCTCTATGGAAAAACACAACTCAGAGCAATCTGTCCAGCATATCCATTTTGCCCAGCTCAAGTATTATTAAATATGATACTGGAATGTGTGTCATTCAATAGCCACAGAAACAGAGGGGGTGTTATGAGGTGTATACTAAAGCTTAGAAGTTTTAGTAAGCAAAATTCCCCCTTTTGTGAGTCTGTAATCCTAGAAGCCAGCACATGAAGTCCATATTCAGATGCTTGATGTGTGGGGGAAGGAAATTACTCAGTTGTCCTAGAGCTTCTATGGAAAAGCAAGCAATCTTACCCTCTCCTGACAGCTATAAATATGAGCTTTTCACAGGGAAGTGTGCTGAGCTGTCCACGCTGAGAACTGCTATCCCTGACCTACTCTGCAGTTTCATGTGAACACAGGGATTTAGTCTCCCTTTCCAGGAAAATAATGAACCATAACCCAAATATATTGCAACAGTTCAAAAGTGGCTCTAGCCTGCCTCTGGACTTTGCTGAGTCCAAGAACTGTCTGCATAGCAATTATATGTCCTAGAAAGGAAAGTACAACAGTGAAATAAAAAAAAGATAAATTAATTTACAATTCAAGATTGGTCTTCACCCTTCTATTCCTTCATGTATATGAAATCCAACACTAAATTTTGAAGAATAAAAAGGAGTACTTTGCAGAAAACTTTTTTCACTGTCAATGTCAGGAATAATTCCAGGAGCTGAGCAACCTAGCAAGCAGCTTAAAAGATTTCAGACTGAATTCACGTTCATCAGTTTTCACAAAAATAAATTAAGACTTCATATGAGAAAACACAGCTCAATTTTAACATTAACAGTACTATAAGACACTTATTTGGTGAAAACAAGACTTACATAAGCAGCTCTACCAATCTTCGACACACTCCAGAATCAATAACAGCTTGAATTTTATCATTGGGACCATCTGAAAGGTAAGAGAGGGCCCAGCAAGCATCTGCTAATACATCCGGGTCACTGCTAAACAACAGTCTTGATAAAACATTTAAGCAAGGAGCAACCTAGGTTAAAGAAAAATATTGCACAAAATTAGGTGTTCCGTACTTTCCAAGTTTCAGAGAACACTCTGCAAAGGCTTAAATGTGCAAAACTATTTACTGCTCAAGTACATGAGGTCATTAAGGAATGAGGACCCAGGTGGAACACTTTTGGATTAAAGCAAATATCCAATTCAAACCAGCAAATTGGATAAATTCTGATTCACAGCATATTTATTGAGAGATACTGTATTAAGTATGTAATTGTTCAGCTTAAACAAAAAACACCTGCTTTTACAGGTAACCAGATGATCAGGAATTACTGATGCTTTTTTAATAATTCAGGGAGCAGAATCTCTAAGTACTAAAGGGGTTTTTTTATTGCTGGCTTTGTAGGAGTACTGGCAGTCATTTGTAATAACCAACTTAGAGTAACTCACAGAGCACCCAACATTCACTGAATCAGTGAAACAAGCAATGTCTCATTTCAGTTCTCACTGCTGCTGTATCCTCTGGCCTTAATCTCTGTAACTTCCACACAAAGCCAAATGAACTAGACCATCTTAACACAATTTGGAACCTGACAGGTTTCTGCTGTATAGCCTGGGAATTTCATATTCTTTGTAGAACTTAATTCTTTACCTTACATGGGTTATGCAAATTCAGCCTCTGTTATGTGTCCAACTGCTGCTGTTGCACAGGGCAAAAAGCAGAGGACCTATTCTTATTAGCAGCTGCCTATAGGGCATCTTTTTCCTGGGAGGTTTTGTATTCAAGCAGCAACAAATCTTGTTTTTTCACTACCAGAACAAAACACTAGTAAAGGATATAGCTTAGGCAGAGTCATTGTGAGGTGATCAATTAACTGACATCAGAAATCTCCCCTTTTTGTTAATATTTCTTCAATAAGTAGCAATAACAGTAATTACTAACTCATATGGCAAACTCTCTCCAGACTAACTTTAATGATTGTTTAACCTCAGTCTTTTCTACCAGAATATCCAATGTCCAGCTCTCTTAAGTCATCGACCTTACAAGAAATTAATTTCATACTGAAAATAAGAAGCTAAAACTCCTACTAGTCTCTACAGTCTTTATAGCCACATACTAGAGAGAAGAAGAAAAAAAAGGGGAGAGCATATAGGCTCTCTCTGTCATCATGGTTTAGTGCTGAATGTACAATTTGTCCATCACTTCACACCAGTGTATGACTATTGGCATCCAACTATAGTCTCAAGTTTTTAAGTGATGTGATTTTACTGCTGATAGGTGCCAAAGTAGATGATTTTTCACAGATACAACAGATGGGCAAGACTGCGTGATGACATTAAAAACATAAAATCTATGTCTATATCCAGATTCAAAGAATCTGTTTGTTATAAAATATTACAAACATAAGTATGCTTTTGCTTTCTGATTTCTCAAAATTACTACTTTACTATACCTTACTGAAGTCTGGAGGTGGATTCTTTCCTCTACAAAGATTTGAGAGAGCCCAGACTGCATTTCTAGTTGTTGTAAGACGATTTGAATTTGTTAACAATCTGTGAGAGACAACAATACCAAAAAAAAGTAATTTCTTATTAAAATTTAGGTAACTTTATGTCTGTTGTTACCAACAGAACATCAAATCAAGAAAAGAAATACTATTATTGGTCACTAGTTTAAATTTATTTCTCTTCATAGCTTATATGCTGCAACTATTTTCTTAAAATCAACTGAATCTGAGCAAATTATTTTGCGTGGATGTCTCATTCCCAAATCATGTACATATATAAAAGTAAACAATTGCTTGTTTGAAAAATCATTCAACTAACCTTTTCTGAGGGTCTTTAGAAGGGGCTAGGAGATGCAACCCTCCTTTGAATGAACTTTGATGTTGTCATTCAGAGAATGCAATTAATAAAAATAGTTCCATAAAAAAGTTAAAACTTTGAAGTTCTTACAAAAAAAGTAATGCATTACTTCCGCTTTTGCCAAACAGAACATAAAAGATTCAACATCTGAAAATCAGGTTCACTTTCAGATACATACCAAAATGTCTAAAATGTTAATTCTTTAAACCCTCGGTGAAGGTAATCTGCTATTCTAAGCTATTTTACAAATGTTTTAAGTCATTTTATTACTTCAAGAGGTAATAAACTGAACATTTGTGTTGTGCAAATTTTTCCCTGTAGTGAAGATACTGTGGTAAGCGCGTAGTAAATGCTGGAATTATATTCCTAGTGAAATCTTCTAGTGGAACACAGCTCATGTAACAACTACTCTGTCAGCTCATGTCAACAAGGAAATGGATAAATAGAAGACTAGAGCTTGGAGCTACTGGACAAAGGTGGGGAAAACAGCCTGTTGTACAGGCAGATGGAGTCATATAAATACAAGTGGGAAGTAAACCATTTCTCCTAGCCTATACATTCAGAAATCTGGCAACACAGAATTTGCACAATACAAAAATTTCATACCTGTGAAATAACACTTCTCTCCTTTTGCAAACATTGAAAAGCTTCCATCATGGACTAATTACTCATGTAATCCAAAATATTAAATTGCTTCTTATTATATCATTATGATTCTTAATTTAGAAAAAAACCCTATATTCTTCTCAAGTAAATTCTAAGTTGAAGTTTTCATTTATCTATACATGTACAATATATTATAGTATTAGTTTACAATACTTACTCCAAGAGAGGTGGCAATATTCCACAGTTCAAAACAAAGTCTCTGCATTCTGCATTATCACCAGCAATGTTTCCAAGAGCCCACACTGCCTTAAAAAGAAAATCATCCAAGTGAATTTATACATGCTTGCAAATCAACTTTCACAGATAATCTGTACTTTTTACAGCAAATATTATAGAATAGAAAAAGAAATCCATGAGGAAAAAAATACAGTGACAGTAAATTTTTATCTTCCTGAAGGCATATCAACTAGCTAGTAGGCAAATGGGGCTCAAAGCCTCTCTAACCCAACACACCCCAAAAAAGACATTCAGAACTGAATTTTAAGTAGTTACAAAGCCCCTCAAGAAGATAGTTACCTGCTCCTGTACATCTTCATGTTCTGAGCTAAGCAACTTAATAAAAATAGGAACAGCTCCAGTTTCAATTACAACTTTGGTGTGTAAGAAAGTTCCAGACGCTATGTTTGTCAAAGCCCAAGCTGCTTCAAACTGTTGAGGAACACAAAGACAACCATGTTAAACCACTCAGCAGTAAAACATAAAATCGTGACATGAAGTTTGACATAAGAGTTTCAAAGGTTAATTTTCCAACTTTTTTTCCTTTCCACTGAAATGCAATTACTACTATAGTACTCTACACAATAAAATACCTGGTGTTGACGAAATCTCTATTTAGTAACAACCTTCAGTAACTACATTATGTTTAGTTTTTAGCTTACAGGACTAAGAAAGACTTCAAATCACTATTAACTAGTACAAATACCTTTTGTTTACTCAATATTAAGTTAATTCTTCTAGTACAAATGTCCATGAGGATTAAGTGCTATTCCCATGGAGGAGTAGATAGAACTAGTTACTCCTACCATTAATTAGATAATTCTCAAAGATTTCCTAAAAGGGTTTCAAACAAGCCTTTTAGTTTCCCGTAATTTTTTTCCTAAGATTTCAGATGAAAAGTACTACAATATATTCAACACTAACGACACAGATTCTGCTCACACATCATTGTTGATGATCTTAATATACTACTCTGTAAATCCTCTTGGAACACCTTCTGCTTTCAACACCCAAGTTTTTGTCCAGATGAATACATGACCCTAAAGACTACTACGAAATTCACAAAGTCAAGCCACATTTTTAGCAGCAATAATGAAAACATACTGCTTCGGTGGTGAAAAATAATTATATTTGGTTACTAAAAACCCCCACCAAAAAAAACAACATGTGCCTTCCAAAGCTCTTTTGGAAGGTTTCTAATCCCATTCCAAACCTCCAATTAGTACCAGCCAAACTCACTTGCAGAGTGTAATTTTCACTCCTCTCTAGAAATTTCACAAATCTCTGTACTACTCCTGGTTTTTGAATGACTTCATCTATAGGTGGATTAGGCTCTAGGGAATAAAAACAAACATATCTGTGTAAAAAGACTAAATAAATTACTTTTTCAGTATGACAAAAAACATGAATATGATTTGTAGTTCTTATCATAATTTCATTCAATCATTTTCAAAAGAAGGAGTTACAAACTTTTCACTTGAGAAGACTGCAGGATCTCTATGATGAGCTACAATTTAGTAAATACCCTATTACATATATATATTACATATATAATAACAGTAACACATACTATTTTCTATTGGCACGTTAGTAACACATCACCAAACACTGTTCCTTCAACCAATAGCTCAGGTTGGTGGAAGAGCAATTACGACTGGATACTATTTTGAAAGGCCAAGCACACCTTTACCTATCATACTAACACATACCAGCACCAACTTAAGATTGCATGTTTTCCAGCCCCAATAAAAACAAGTTACAACTCTTCTTTTCCAGCCACGTAATTTTTTTTCCCCTTGAGAAGAGAATGGGAATGAGAAGCTGAATCACCACAACAATTACTCTAAGTATGTTAGTGTGCAGTGAGGTGCCCTGGACACCTCAATCAAAACATCCTTGTTTTTTACTTTGTCTGAAAGACTTAGCATTGAAATAATGAAGATTTCTGTATTTAGCCATTAGGTCAGAAGAGATTTGGCACAGTTTCTTTATAAACAGAACTACAAGTTTCTGCAAGCTCTATTTTAAAATAAAGCATAACTAAATGTTAACTGACTCTAAGTATAATTCATAATAACACAGAAGGAAGCAACAGAAAAAACAGGCAATGTTTACCTACCTTTAGATAGCAATTTTCTGAATTTCTGAGTTGCTGTGAGTTGTTGATCAGGATCATCCGAAAAAATCATCTGTACCATATCTACCGTAATAACTTCTTCCTAAAAATGCAAGGAGGATTTCTTATATGTAGTACAAAGCACACTAATAGATAACATTCTAAACACACTCTGAAGTACTTACCTCTGGAATAGGTACAGTAGAGCTGACATCAGGATCCTGAATTGGGCTTTCTACCATAGATTCTTCATTTCCCGGAAGAGAAACATTTCGGCGTTTAAACAGCTGAACAAAGGGGAAATGTTTGGGAGACATTAGA
This sequence comes from Struthidea cinerea, assembly GCA_013397865.1. Classification (NCBI taxonomy): domain Eukaryota; kingdom Metazoa; phylum Chordata; class Aves; order Passeriformes; family Corcoracidae; genus Struthidea; species Struthidea cinerea. The sequence goes on along the minus strand of VZTI01003033.1, from coordinate 56,290 downwards.
ACTTACCAAAGCATGGGTACTGATGACATACACTTGAAGAAATGCTTTCACCAATACCAGTCAAAGAACTTTAACTACTCACCTTCCTATTCACCCATGCAAGGTGAATTCTATACAAAAGTTTAGATAACATAAGGGAGAACAATACTATCACGTATCTTGATAAACTGCAAAGCAACACTTCAGATAGACATTTAGAACTAAATTCTTACTAGTTATAAAGATCCATAATTTTTTCCACAAGAAAAAGAAGCTACAGATCTTTTTGCTTTTAGACTTTTATCCCTTATAATTAGCATTCATTTTAAGCAAGGAATGGTATTCTACAAGCTACTTTTCCCTTTCTTAGTTTATAGGCTAAAATCATCAACACACAGACAGTGTTTGTGTTTCAGCACACTGCATTCCTCCCTTCTACAGAAGACTGGAATGAAGACTACTAAGCAGCACCTGTATTTTATACCCAGATGAAGAAAGATTAAACCAGAAATGTAATTTTCATATAGAAGAGAAAAAAAATTGTGTAGCTTCAAGGTGAACTTTCAAACTATGTAACATTAAACATTCTCTATGTCCAAAAATCGCTTTACAATTGGCTGCACGCACTGCCTATGCTCAGAATACATACCAGCGCTGTAGTATTTAATAAACAATGTTCAATGAGTGCCTCTTCATTTTCTGGCATACAAGCAAAACATTCACATTGCCCTGCTCCCTTCTAGAAACCAAATCTAAATTTCTATCTTTATTCCAGTACTACATTTACAACTACTGTAACCAACAATTCTAAGAATATTACATTTGTACCTTTACAAAGAAATGATAGACTCTTGGTCCATTGACTAAGATTTCACCTGTAAGCATAATAATGAAACCACCTACTAAATCCTGGCTATTTTGTCCCTCTAGATCTCGACAAACCTAGGTTTCTGTTGTTGTACATGTCCAAAACTGCAGAACAACTCCAAGTTTACATCCAGCTCTATTTCAACAGGAACCTAAACCAAGGCATTCTCTCCCTTGTTCGATGCACTTATAGATTGGGCATAATTCTGGACACAAAAAAACTACAGAATCCTGAATGCAGATGAGGCTTAATTCCATTTAAACCCACAAAGAAAGAAGAAACAACATTCTGCTTTTGGAAGACCAGCCATTCTTTCTAGCACTCAACAAAGACTCAGAAGCTCTTGGTTGAAAAGTATAAACTTGTTTGGTCTATCTACCAGTTACAATTTCTTCTGGAGAACAAGCAGTCTCATCTCCCTGAATAAACTCATTCTCCCCAGTTCAGGAAGAGCTGAAAAACACCAGTCCAACAAACTAAGATCAAGCAGAGCGTAACAGTAGTCTCATTGTTATAACAGTCACCATGAGAGAGGAAACATCCATTATTTTCATAATTTATCTAGGGAGCATTTACTACAAAATATGTAAAACACAACTTTCAGCAGCAACTGCAATGCAGTTACCCATTTACAGGTAAGTGCTCCAGCACCACACCACTTCTGACTCCTACCCCTCTGGCCCACATAATTGAAATTCTTCTTCTGTGCACCACTTTCCCAGTAGAAGGGTAAGCGTTCCCACCTCAGAGCAGACTGTAGATCAGAGCCTGGGACACTCTCTAGGTCGTGGGAGACAAACTTATCCACTGTAGACCAACCACAAAACCAAACTACATTCCTTACCTTCCTGGCAAGAAACTACTAAACATTTTGCCAAGAGGAACTATGACAAACTATTAAATTATACAATATTCCATGTATTCTGATCACTAAAAATTCAATGAGAACAACTGCAAATGTTTATATAATAGTTCAGGGACACTAATTGGTAGCTACTTTATTAAGTTAGTGTAGAAGAGCTCTTGGGCAATTTGAAGCATGGTATCAAAGATGAAAATAATCCTCTCCACACAGCAAAACTCTGATCCCAGCTCTAGCAGAAAATGCAAGGTTTCAAATTCTTACTGGAAATGTGAGTGTTCTTTCTTTCAGTCTAGTCTCACATGTTTAAACCTAGACTATGAATTAAAGCTAAAAGTCATGGCTCTCTCCTCTGTGTGCCCTAGTAACTTAAAAGGGCTTCTGTTCATTTTTTTGTGATCCTATTGAGACGTGCCTGATGCCTCCCACAATTGCAAAGAAAACAGACATTCAACCTGGCACTCCTGGATTCTACTCCAGAAGGTAAGTCTGCTCAGGTCCTTTCAGGCCCCTGAATACAGTTCCACAAGCACTGAGCAGTGAACAGCTCACCAAGATGCTTACCTGCTCCTCCCTTTTCTGTTTCCGAAGCTGGATTCCTTCCTCCTCTCTTCTCCTGCGCATTTCTTGGGGATTAAGCGCATTATTCTTGTAGCTTTTCATTCTGAAGTTATCTTTACCCGGGCTTGCCATGTTGTCTATTGAAAAAATACAAAATTACTCCAAAAGGCCAAACCTGCCATCTCTTGTATTATGACAGTATCTACAGCAGCCACTATATATTCCTGCATCTGTTTGCAATACCCAGTTCATCAACAAAAATCTTTAGTGCAGAAATCACAAAAAAACTGTGCCTAGATAGGCATTTCCAAACTGCAGATTAAACTACAGTTCATCTCAAGGACCAGATACATCATTAAAGGGCATAAGCTACTGTAAAAAGAAACTATGCATCATACAAGCAAAGGGAAAAACAAAAAGCAAAGATATTACGTTGCTAAATTTTGATTCTGTCGGCAAACAAACAAAGAAATTTTCTTCCTCCTCTCATAAAGATGACATTAAATGTATTACAAATAAGGACAAACCTGAGAAGAAAACCTGCAGTAATTACTGCTTCATTTAATACCTTATAGCATTGTTTCTTTTCTTTCACTATCTCACAAACGTAACAGAATCTAAGAGCTATGCTTTTCCTGCTGAACTGTGTGCAGGAAAATAACTTGAGGGTCAGTAGCACCCACACAGGCATACTCTTTTTCATTTTAAACTAACAAAATTATTGTCTCACTTCAATTACCAGTTCTTTTAATGGATTTAGAAGTTTGGAATCTGACTGTCATTTCAGGTATATCAGTTGTGGGAAGATAAAAGTGATAGTTCGTGATTCTATCACCAGAATGATCAAACTGAGTGGAAAAGGTTGTTAATAGCATGGTGCCGTTTTTCAAAGCTAGAACTGAAGCCTTCATCTGAGAAACAACTGTCAAAAACATGATTCAAAACTCTACACAAACTAGCACTTGTCTGGAATTCTTCTACAAGGAGAAAACATGTAAACTACAGCTCCGGAGCTGTAGATTTGGGGTTTTTGTTTGTTTTGTTGTTTTTTTTTTTTAATCAGCAGTACCAAGGACCACTAAGCAACAAACACAAGCTATGAGAGGAACACAAACTGCAGACTTAGGCTGACATCAAGATGACTCCAAAAAGACTCAGCAGCCTGTTTCACCCAAGTGTTTGCTTCACAAGAACCTAAGTAAACTACTGACATCTCTGCATAACAATGCTAAGTGTGCCACTGTCTAAGGCAAATTTATAGCAACAGTCATGTAACTTTATTTTCCCAACAATGCTACTGGCTTATCTAGTCCTAGAACACCATCCCTTTCTTAATCGTCCATGCCTTGCTAATTTAGTTGTGCCAATAAAACTGTCAGGCCAAGAAATGGACTGAACAAGAGAAATGCACATTCAAAGTAACCCAGTCACCCACTCTGTGAAGAGTTACAAAAGGTCAACTGGAAGGAAGGTCTAAAACTGTTTTTAAAAAGAAAAGCTTAGAAATTTATAGCTTCATTCCCTCCACAAGGCTTTTGATATAGACATCATAAGGGCAAGAAGACAGGCAGTCCCTGGCTTCACACCTTCTGCATCTAGATCCAAGCAAGCCTGCACTTCTGTGCTACAAAACTACACCCGTTTTAACATCAAAGCCCTCCACCCACCACATCCTGCACTGCGCCCACTTGTTGTGCATAGCCTAAGACCTATCACACTACTTTTTTTTTTTTTCCTCCTTGTCTACATAAGGCTCCCTAAACACAGCGCCTCGCTGTACCGCCGCCCCCTCCCCGGCCGGACGCTGCCCGCAGGCTTCGCACCGGCCCAGCCCGCAAGGACTGACCAGTCCGAGACCGCCAGGACTGACTGACCTGTCAGGCCGAGAGGCCGGACACCCATCCAGCCAGCCCGGCTACACACAGCGAGGAGCGACGGTGTTCACACACGTTCCCGGCAGAAGGGGTGGAAAGCCCCCTCCATCAGCAGCAGGGCAGGGAAGGGGGAGGACGGCAGAGCCCTCTTGCCTGAGGAAGCGGACACCCCGCCCCAGCCCCCACCGAGCTGCCGTGCGGGCAATGCCCCGCCGGAGCCAGCGGCAGACCGGCCTGCGCCGGGGAGCCCGATTGCACCGGGCACCCCGCCCCACAAGCAGTGCAGCCTCTGCTGCCCTCCCCGCCGGCTCTCATCGCTTCTCCCTCCTTACCCATCGCGGCGGACACGCCCGGCGCCCGGCGCCGTCCAAACCCGAGATCCCCGCTCCGCAGCGCTCGGCACCGGCAGCACACACCGATGCAAGATGGCGGACGCCGCCCCGCCGCGCGCCGCACTGGCCGGGGGGCGGGGCCCGCCGCTC